>VOMN01114184.1:0-23475 GCA_014899125.1 Orchestia grillus | reverse complement strand
AACCCGCTGTAATAAAGAAATAAATATTCAATTGAACAGACGCTGACGCAAGCGTCTGCGTTGACTTAAACACTGCATATCGTAGAGGAACGAATGCCGATATACTGTAAATGTACGAAAATATGAGAAATGATAAACATTTCCAAATCCCAACGGACAGTTTCAAAGCATAAATTAGTCGTTTCACCTACGACGCAATCAAGAACAATTACAGCGCAGAAAAAGCGCGAGACGAAGTATACCTCGAAGTTAAAAGTATCATGTATTTTAGCCTAGTTTTGCAATCAGGGTTTTCTTCCAAACGTTTGCGTCAATAAACGCCGATCAAATATCTTATCTCACGAGCCGCGCAGTCACCACTGCCCAGTTACTTGGGACAGAAGGCCACGCAAATAGAGCAAAACCTTCACTCCGACCTAATCTAATTCCGGGCAGGGACCCGCGAGAGCCTGGCCAGCCATAATACAGTAACTCAGGCACGTGCATGGGCACGAAAAGAGGAAAAGGCTACCTCACCCAGCTGTTCACCTGAAAATGTATCTGTGGATGTACGAAAAATTTCGAGGAGGTAGGTTGATAATGATAGTCCTTATGAAGGGACGATCGAGCAAGTTTGCGAACACACCAATAGAATGTATTTATATATACTAAAATTAATCCACGAATCAAATTATTGAGTAAGGATTTGTCCCACTTGTCTTTGTAGTACAAAGTGTAATTGAGAGTACTATAATTTCCAAATATAACTCGTGTGTGATGTTTCTTTAAAATGAATCCAATTATAACGGCTGGCACATAAATCGTGTTTCCATAAAAGAGCTTAAATGAACGCAAATATTTCAAGTAAATAGAGTATTCATCTTCAGTACCTAAAAAGAAAAAAAACGAAGAACATCAGTAAATATGGTTATTATTCATACTCTTCAATAATAATGTGAAACAAGAAACATTCAGAATGACAACCATAGTGTACGATGTGGGATAGCAGATCAGTATCTGCAGTGGTACCTAACTGGTGGGGTCGTTGAACACAGGTCTGTATTTGAGAATTAAAAAAATGCTTTCAAGTATTTTGAAATCACAGGTAAGGGAAGTCGAGACAATGACACAGAAATTTATTTCAATATTGGACGGTTAGTTTTTAAAGCATGATTCCTAATTTTCCGATTAGGAGGTACTGCTCACGGTGCCCCACAGGGGGAGCTATTCCTTCATGTCCCGCAGTGCGAGTGTGCAGGGGAGGTCCTCCCCAGTAGAACGAGGCTGCTGCTTTCCGCACTAAAACAAGTAAAACAACGTTGTAACGCAGGAGCTCGGCACTATGGCCTTCTATCCATAACACGCTGCCGGCAGTGTTAGAGTTGGGGAAAATGAGTCTAATTGACATGTGAAAACAGTATGTAGCGATTAGAGATTTGAATTTTGGTTTTATTTTGTTGTTGGTGGTTGAGTTTATGAATGGCGTAGAACAAACTAGAATATTTTTTTGGCAGGGTAGTGAAATATTCACGGCTGAATTTAACGCCTGAAAAATATTAGAAGGAATACCTTCTTATCAATAGAAATGCATCATGCTGACAGATACCGAGAAATAGGAAAATACTCGAAACGATAACAAGAGACAAGATTGTTCGTGCAGTGATAACAATAAAACATTGAAACTCATAAACTATAAATTATTTATTTCATTTCAAGAGGGTCCTGAATACTACTCAATATTTATAATCTCATGGCCTATTACCACCAAATAGGAAACTGATACTACGGGAGACAATTTACTATCCTCAATGTGTTGTTTCCGTCAAGTGACCAGTAAACAAGAATCGCGTCTTCGTCGTGTACTAGTGCGGATCCACTGACCTCGTATCACTATTCACGTCAATGAAATGCCACACACATTCACACAAGTTTGAAAACCACCAATGTTGTCCCCTATTTTCACTGCAGGCTCATCCAACACGCATTGTCTTCAACCCGAGCTCACTGGGAACGCGCATGACTTTGATTTGTCACGATCTACGGCCAACTCCAAGTGTTCTACAATTACACAATTCAGCAATGTCCACAAGGTACAACGATGACTAAAACTCGTGAAAATTCTCATGTGACAATGAAGGCATCCAGGTTCTAAAAGGTTCATGAACGTTATGAACTGCTAAAAACGTCTAGGAAGACCAAATTGACCTTTTACAGGCGTGCGTGAAGGCCACAAGAAGGTCAGTCGGTACATAAAAGATGTCGGCTCACGAGCCCACGCGAACATCGAGCTAATTGAAATTCTTCGAGCGTACAACAAAAGCAAAAGAAATCTCCCGAACAGGTTCACACGCGTTCGTTCAAACACTCGAACGTTTGTGAGGCGCAAGACTAAGGTACAAGGAAGCGCTGAATTGAAACGGTGTGTCGTCACTCGTCAGTCGCAGGGCTGTCGCTCTGGGGCCAAGTGCAAGTTCAATGTGGCTTGGAAAAGGAGAATAGAATTAGTTGTGGTTAGAATTCTGGAATTCAGCCGTAGATTTTCATTTTCCATCTAGTTGTTCCTTTGCATTAAACGCAGAATCAAACTGCAGTAGATGAAGAAGAATGCCTGGGAAGCGTCAAAGTATTCGTATTTGCCACGCAAAATACGTGAAATAATTGGAATAAACCCGTGAACAACTGCACTAGGGCAGAAAGCGTACGTGTTTTATTTATCGTATCAGATCATACGAACACTTGTCAGACAAGTGTTTTCATGATCAACCTATGTCAATGTGTATTCTTATATGTCTATGCATACGTGTGTGTATGTGTGTGTGTGTGTGGCCATTGATTCCAATTACATACCCATACCTATTTACAACCCTAGTTCATAATTTTATGCTAGTCATTCGGTTATCGTTGCTTATTTAGCTGGATATGAACTTGAACTGTTTTGCACGACAATGTATCCTAAGTTAAAAATCCTCATCTGCCTCTGAATAAGTTACCTTAGAACCTAGTAGTTTACATGAGCCTACAAGAAAAGTATCTCCTGCATCTAGCTTATTATGTCATTTCTCACTTGATTGTAGTGTACTGTATTCAATGTAAATCCCTTGTAATAAATAAATGTTATTCATAAATTTGTGAATGCTCGAGCCAAGCCTCACAACACATTATTCAACGTCCCTAATGCTTTCATTGAGAATTCAGAACCTTTAATTACTACAGTCCTCGAAAAATAATTCAGCAATGTCGAAAAATATAACCATACAATTACATATAAACTACTGAGATGTTTTAGCTAAAATCTAAAATTCAGAGTTAAAAACAAATAAATCCAGAATATAGATGGAAGCCTAAAATCTCCACCGCGTCCAATAAAACTAATTTATAAACGATGGTACTGAATTGGAAGTCCGAGTTGCAGTTTATGCTCATACGAACACACGGAATAGAGCTCCGTGACTCCCATACATGTTTCAATAACGCGGCTTTGAGACGAACCAGCATCCGTGTTCACGGACTGATAATACAGCGAGTGTGCAGATCCCCCATTGTTAGGCAGCAGACGCGGGTCGTTGTGACCCTTATCATCTCATCGGAGCTCGAAGCAGCGATATGAAGCTACGACGCCTTTATCTCTCGCTCGCACTTGCACGCTAAACATGTTTCTACCGCACAGCTTCCATACAATCAGCACACGTTTACTGGGTAAAGGCTTCGACGCCCTATTAACAAAACAACTGTCAACAAAGGATTACCTTTCAGGTGTCCATGGAATTACGATCTCCATTAGCTTGGTTTAGAAAAAACCTACAAGTATGATAATGCAGTCCCTTGTGGTGCGAAATAACCCATAATATTCAACACGCAAAGCTATCATAAAAAAATGAACAAATCATCGAGCGCGGGTATAGATGCTGTAAAAGCGGTACGAACAAAATGGATCTCAATCTTGTTTCTCCAGAGCCACAGACATTTTCATCGTTTTGTAGCACCAAAGTTAAGGAATTCCACTTCCTTTCATGCAATAAGTGTAGGCAATTACCTAAAGAATGTATGCAGTGTATGATGTCACAACCCTAATTAAATCATGCAGGGAGCTAATTGATCCTATTGACACAAGTCGTACAAAGGAAGAGATTTGCGGCGTTTCATTTCCGAAGCTCAGCAGGTGAATCACAGGAAGGACATTACACTCGAACGCTTGTACAGTTGAGGCAGAGAGGACGGCAAATTGAGTTCCTTCCAGGCTGAATACAAGATCATCCTCAAGTGATTTATGATTCAATACTGCATATAAATTGAAACAATCTTCATACGTTTTAGTTTACAGTGAAATTCCCATTGTAAACTGATACAGGCAAAAAATTGATTCAATCAGTCATTTGAAAACGTCCTTCCTTTCTGCCTCACTCTGTTCAACACGTCACGCACGCTGCAGAACAAGGCTCATCAGCTGAGAGGAATGGACTTATTTGCTGCGAGTCCAAATCTCAACCAGCGACACATCATGACACACTCACACACACACACATGATGGTGAACGGTTTGACCAACACAAAGGAAGTGAGGGACGAGCAGCACGTAGAGCAAATCAATAGATCATTGCTAGCAGCCATGGCACCGACCGCCACGCCCTAGCGAGTGCCGGCGCTGCAGGCTGTGGCGGAGTGCCATCTGCCAGGAATGCGTGCGGCATGTCCTTGTCATCAGTGCCTTATTTGAGGCTGTGTGTGTCGTCCCCAGTTGTGCTCATGCAGCTCAGCTCACTAAAAAACGCTTCATCGTATTTATAATCTAAAAATTATGAATTTTTTTTCTTTCGGACATGTTCAATGTGTGTCATAAGACTTTCCGAGAGTAGAATTACGAGTGCGATGAATAGTTTGGAATATTTATGTCACGAAGTCAGACTTCTGAGAAATGTCAGAGCGTACGGCCAGTGAACCCACGAGACTGCACTGAAGCATCGAGGCTTGGATGGCCGCAGTCACAGCGCTACCTCGATGTATCACTGAAGAGATGCAGTGCCTACCTTATAAATGCAATAAATGATATCAGGTGGGTACCCGAAAAATATTACAGGACGATACAGAACTTGCCTCAACGATTGAAACAAATACTAAACATCCAGAATGGCTTCATTAAACTTAAAAAAATATATTCCTCCGCTCAAGCAAATCTGCATAAGAGTGAATCAAGTGGGAACGTTTACGCAAGCGTGTAAAAATTCAATCACAATGTTAGATTCCCTGAGAAAATCCGTAACAAAGTATAAATGATCGCTATCAGGAAATGGCATAGAAGAAAACGTAGTGATATTGACTTGAATCGGAAAAGAAATAAGAAAACAATGGGTACGCCACGTCATGCATGCGACACACGAAGAACGCAACAAAGCTACTTCTCACCTCGGACGCACAATGAAGCGTCAGTAAGAATATCGCACTTTAATTCTAGACCCTTTCAGTCAGTGTACAGTTAGTCCTTTTACCTAAAGAGTTTCGCCAGTTAGCTTTCATCGACTGCTGACGCGAACGATTTTCTAATAAACACTCAAGTTGGAATATATAGAAACAAAACCTCATTCTCCATAGCTGGTATTAGATGATGAATTATGCATAAAGGGAATTATTCATGAGTAGGATGAGGTAACCGGGAGCAACAGCACGGTCTCAACTCTCTAAGACGTGGAGCCACGTGTTCTCGCGCTGCTAGGCTTGAGTGGTCGTGATCTGAACTTAATCAGTATCATGATTACCAGAGTGATGGTGGAGAAGCCGATTACATGAAGTCCTTTTTTTACACGTATCATGATTACCAGAGTGACGATGGAGGAGCCGATTACATGAAGTCCTTTTTTTACACGTATCATGATTACCAGAGTGATGATGGGGGAGCTGATTACATGAAGGACTTTTTTTACACAATCGAACTCTTATAGGTACTTTGTTCGAACTACGGTACTTTGTTACGCTGCAGTATTCAATAATTTCCTTGATCTTCAATTCACAGTTAGTCGAAGTTCGTGATGAAATGAACGTCAACTCCCCCAAATTACAACACCGATTATAACTTCCGTAATTATCGGTGCTTGCGCTCGATCGAAGGAAATCTAGACATAATTTCTGATCATTTGATATAGTTCATTTGAGTTTATGAAGATAAAAAGAAGTTGACATCCTTTACACATCTGGCCCCAGCAGGCGAAGATAAAAACACCGATAAAAGCAGTCAGGATACCATAGTAGGGTACGAAGGTACGGCAAATGTTAGGTACATGATTTTTTCATAAAATTCTGACAATAAGGCGTTTGGGAAAAAGTCATGGAGGGCCAGAAAACTTTGGAAAATGGAGAAAGAAAATATGCTCTCATAAGCCGTCAGGGAAATGATGTGATTGTTTAGAACTCAATGACACCATGAGCCGTCAGAAAGGTAGAAAAAACATAAGCCTCCAGTTGAATGACAGTACACGACGTCCTACTGTGAGTAGTCAGACTGTAAAGCAAAAATAATACAGTGACTTTTAGTTAGATAAAATTACAACTGTCGCTTTATATGCAGTCAGAATGAGGTAGAAAAGAACTATAGCCTCCGGTTGGATAACGTTTCACAATCGCCACACGCCACAGCAGCATGTGGCATTGCCACTTTCCTCATTCCACACGCGCCATGTGGCACTGCCACTTCCCTCATTCCACACGCGCCATAGTCCCATGTGGCACTGTCACTTCTCTCATTCCACACTCGTCATAGTCCCATGTGGCACTGCCACTTCCTTCATTCCACGCGCGTCACTTGCTGAGCCCCAAAATCGTCACCACGCGCGTGCCAAGAAGCACTCGCTGCGTCCACGCGTGCGGCGATTTTCAGTCCCCCGTCACCCACAACGTACGCAGCCCGCCAGCCTCTAGGCCCGGCCCCTGCACAGCACTCACAGCCCCGCTCTGAGCACGCCCAGAATACGCGCTGAAAGATGTTAATGCTCGGAAAAATGTTCAATTAACCCAAGGAGCAAATTTCTTGCATGTGAGCCTTGCAAGGCACGTTTCTAATTTGAAAAACCGATTGTTACTCACTTTGTATGTAACTGATTTAGGAATAAACGATTTTTCTTCCTTTTCTTTCTTTCTAGCTCTGACTGTGAAGCACTTACCTTTGCTACTGAATTCACCTGCGTGGTAGCGAATTACGATTTGTTACGCTAAATGAATAGGTGTCAATGGCAAGCTTCAAATCAAACCTTGAGTACTTCACTATGTAATTGCATTATAGAATAATAATTGGTCAAACCTGAGTTGATTAAAAATTTTAATAATTATTGAGCTTAAAAAGTTTTTATTAAAAGCCCTTGAGCTACATTTAGATAATTATTGAACTTCAATGGCATCCACGATTTCGAACTCATTTAAGGCACAGCAAGATATTGTCACGACTCTTTTTAAGATCATTAGCGGTGGTTAGAAATCCTGTTCAGGGCAGGGTACAGTTGTGTTGGCAGTTGAAACTATATTTCATTAGGAAAGGAAAAACAATACATTATACATGATGATTTTTAAGAGTTCTTGGGTTGCTTTCTTGGAACAATTTTTCACTAGCTTCTTGGTACAGTACATACAAACCTTTATTAGATAATTCACACCACATAGCCCTGGCACGCAAGATACAGAGGTCAGTTCACAGAGCAGATCCAACAAAAACATCCATAACTGCAGACGTAAACACCAATGAACATCCGCAGCAGCTGTGGCTGCAGCGTGCACACGTGGTGCAGCTGCCAAGGATGCGCCTTGGAAGCGCACAGCTGCACAGCGCACAGCTGCACAAGGACCTGATGGCGCCGCTCCGTCAGTCCGAGCTGCAACGCGCGCATCACGAACTGGGAAAATGTTCGTGTAAAATAACTGCGTGTCCAACCCCTGAATGTTGATGTCAGAATCAAACGCAGCGGAGTGACATGCAGGCGACTGGTCTTCTGATGAATATAACGATTCTTCAGTTTCATCATTTTCGATATATATATAAATTTGCATAAGAACAAATTTCAAAAGTTCTGAATTTTTTTTTACAGCTGTTAACAATCAAAAGACTCTTACATTACAGAGCTTGGGAGAAAAACTAACGATCAAAAGGCATCAGAAAAAAGACGATTGGAGGAACGCAAATGCTTGGTGTTCAACACGACTTTCTGAATCAATCATATCACGAAAACGACTTCAAAAATAGACCAAAGCTCGGCGGAGATTCCTGCTTAAGTCGGCAGAGGAAGCAAGTTACGAGTTCAACATCACATCTCTGCTCAGTGAAGGCCTTACAAGTGCAGGAATCACTAAAAACATCCATAATATCAATACAAGAATGGAGCTAGCAGGCATATAATCAATGGGCGCACACAAAGTAACCTAATTATAATATTAACAGAAGCCTAACATCCAGCAGAGAATCGTTTCGAGCATCTACAGAAACGGCCAAGACTCAAGAGCAACATTACGAACAGGACCAGTTTTCAAAAGAACTACTCCAAGAAAGGTGAAGATTTCTTAACAAGATTTCTTATCCTTAACAAGATTTCTCATCAGGACTAGGACTGTACCTGCAATTTTGAGGACTGCGCGGTCGGCCGGGTCCAGCTGCAGGATGCTGAGGGGCTTGTCCTTCGCCCACTCGTCCAGAGCACGGCGGTCCAGCTCCATCCTCTGCGAGGGTTGATCTTACGTCAGCCTGGACACCTCGATGGTACTCATAGCTGTCCGTATGACTTCGCTATTGAGGGTTGCTACGTTTGACGTTGTGTTGCCAGCGTTGCAAGCTCTCACGTTGTATCGCTAGCGTTGTAAGCTCTTACGTTGTGTTGCTTGCGTTGTAAGCTTTGACGTTGTATTGCTAGCGTTGCAAGTGCTGGCTTTGTATCGCTCGCGGTAGGTCCAACTCAACCTCGTTAGTGTTGCTGGTTACTATTTATTTCCCACCTTTTGTTTAATAAGCGGTCACTTTTACCTTTTTCTGGTCAAATTGTTCACACTGATATTATCACCTGGAGTTATAGCATGATCAGCGTTTCTTCACTTCGATAGTGAATTTTTCTTGTTGATTCTTCGAGTTTTTCTTTCTTCAAGTTCACAATCAAGCGAGGGGGAGCAAACGGTTTAACAGCGAAAATTGAACAAGTACGACTCTGAATTCTACATAAAATTTTCAGAATCAATGTACGGTTCTCAGTAGCGAATATTCTATAGAAGTGGAATGTTAATATCGGACTGATTAACACGCATGCCAATATTCACATCACTCACACGCAGCACGATTTCACGAGATCGAGTGCAACACAGCCTGGGCTATCTCCGAATGATTCACGACGCGTATCCTAGGCTGTATCACAGAACGTTGAACTATCTATAACTACTACACATATCAGAGCGACGATAACAAGAACATAAACAGCAGAAAACTCTTGAAAATCTAACCGCAAACTGGGTGGTGTCACTTGAGACCTGCGCGCCGTATCCAGGCTACGCGGCGCCCTATGCTCTGAGGGTTCAGCTCTTCTCGTCAACAGTTACCAATTGATTGATTGTCTGATGTCATGAAAATAGTGAAACTCACATAATGCTGCTAAAGTTATCTAAATATACCTCTTCACCGAGCGTCACACACCGCTCAACCAGACACGCTAATCGATACCAAGCTAACACTTCGAAATATTCTTCTTCCCATTCACAAACGACACTGGAGCCGCAGATAATTCAATAACTCTATAAAGTATTTTCAAGAGAACATTCAGCACGTTATTTTAAAATTCCAACCATTGGTCCATACATGAACCAGATAGAGTGAGGCGTTAACTGCAGCATGCGGCAGAGGATGGTGGTACGAGCGAGACGTCACACCTTCACGACGTTCAGCAGCAAACTGGTGAATCATTGCACAGAAAACGAGATCGAACAACTGGTGTGCACGGTTGGGTGGTACGCACCCTACCCTCGGCTTCTTCTTCACTGTTCAAATGCAGTAAAAACAGACTCATCTTCAAAACATATATCATTGTATGCATACCTATTACGTGCAATTAATGCCCAACTATATCCTCGGCTTATGAAAAAAATGAGGCTTATATAAGAGATATAACGTATTTCACTTATTTTTATTAAACAATTTTTCTGATAATGTGCAAGCTTTTAAATAGACTTTCAGCCTTTGGTATATTTATTAAGTAGTTTATAAGCCCAAACAATTAAACTTTATGCAAGGAATAATTAAAATATTTTTGTCTGCATTAATGCTGATAAACAGTCGTGTTGTATTCCATCTCGACAACAAGAATAAAAAAAACGTTCAAATTACCAGGTTATTCTTGAACCACAATTTTTAATAAATGTACTGATTATCTTTATAAGTAAGCATCTATGTAAGAAGTGTGAAGTATCATGCAAAAACATATTTTTCGCTCCGGAGAACGAGCTTTGATTGGAATAATGAGCCTTCGATTATATCAAGCACGTATGTTAAGAGTTAAATGACTCACTAAAGTCAAAAAATTATCAGATATATATAAGATGTATGTAAAATACGTCCGGAGTACAAGATGATACAATTTTCAGTCTCCCTTCCAAGCGTCTCTGTCGATCTTGTAAGCCAGCTAATCAATGATTAATTTCTGAGACCAGAACAGATCATCCAAACAACCATTATCCCTTATTCTCCATGATCTTTGAATAAAATTTGTTGGCCTTTGCTTGATGTGCCGACTGCCATGCGTACGAATTACATTGATAAATAACGCGTATAGAATGCTAGAACATCTACAAAAAAAAAACAGTTTACCCTTCATGTTTTTTGTTTAAAAAACGCAATTTGATGGTATACTACATATTTTTTAACATTTTAATTTTCTTCGTAGAACGCTAGCTTCGATCTAAATTAAATACATTATGATATAACTTACAATTTATTTACTTTTATTCAAAATTTTGAAGTTGTTAGGGTTGATTATTATAGTTAATTTTAGTATTTTTCTGTAATACCGCAAGAAAATATCAATATACCTGCTGCGAGCATTAGCTAGTTACTTTTGTCGATTTGGTTACTGTCTCTACATGCTCTTTACAGTACATATAAATTACACACAATATCTATTATATCGATTGAGTCAATGTCAGATTGAAATTTTTTGACATAGTTCTTTTTGGAGGCTTCATTGTTTTCTGGGAGCCGGTGCAGTATACTGATGGCTCCAATTTATTCCTAACCATGCCCCTAATTTCATTTTTTGAGAGTATGGGTGAAATGTTTTCATCTGTCATTAAGCGTTTGAAAGTTGAGTGGCTGAAAATACTTGAAAACATATTAAAATAGAAAAGGATATCAATAGAGCATTAATTAAACGTTGATTAAAGTCCAACAGATGTGTTAAATATTATTAGACTCTTCGTTACATGAGCATAATATTTAAATATGCCGACAGAAGCTTTTGAAATTTTCGCAAGCATTGAAATTTAGTGCTGAAATTACCATGACAAACAATACGCAATCTCGAATATAAAAGTTCACTATAAATAATTAATACAATGTCGTTAAAGGAGTTTGTGAGTTTTAGATTTGAATAATGGACAACGTAGGGATAAATTTCTTCTTTCGATCACCAACTCCCAACTTTAACATCTCTAAGAGCAGCTATGCAGACCCAAACTGAGGTCTTGGACTGAACCTGTTAATTCATCTACTATGGTTTACATTACCTGATGATTTCAGCACAGGCCGTCATTTCACCTATGCTGACACAAACCAGTAGTATATTTCGGTCCAGATCGGTCATCTTAGCTGCGTTTGGAGGGATCAGTACCACATCTGCAACGCAGGGCTCATAGTTTTACAGCCCTGACTCAGCTGGCTTTCTTGTTTTCCATTTTAGGGATATTCCTTAGAGTTGTTTTTCACCGCCCAATACGTTTGGGGTTTCGTTTGAAGAGACCTCCCTCATAGCACCTCTAATTATTTGGTAGCATTACGGAAAACGATGTTTTATTCTTATGTAAACACTTTAATAGCTTTTCCTTATCTTTTCTCGGTTTGTACCCGCAGGTGCGGAAGTTTTCAAGCATAGTTTGCCAGTCAAATATGATATGAGGGGCACTTTACAATTTTGAGTGTTCTTGAATTCTGGAGGTAAGTTTTTGCTTAAACTTTTATCCTTAATAGTTAAGTCTCCTGGTCACCTTTTGCATACTTTTTGTCTTTTAATGGGTTGAAAAAGGTATAAGTAAATCAGTTATTATAATGAAAAATACGTGACTATAAATGTGGGATAAAAAGTAAAAATACGGTTATTTAAAGTTATCTTCCGAGTTGTATTTATACGGTTATCTTCCGAGTTGCTACAACGAAGAACAAGATTCTAATTTAAGTTTGTAAACATGGTACCATCTTACCCCATGGCAGGTTTCAAGAAATGGATACGTCGGCTAAGAAAATCCCAATTGACCTGAATAAATCAATTGTAGCGTTGTTATGAACGTATATTTAAAATAAGGGAATTATTAAAAGAATTGTTACATACGCTTATTCCCCGCGTGAGTGTAACGGTTAAAACTTCCGACGCTAAACACCTGCCATGCTTTCCCTCTTCTCGTGAGCCCGTTCCTAACGGTCGATAAATAATCGCTGCGGTTAAAAACGTTTGTTGTTAAAGCTCTTTCTGCTGACCGATACACGTGCACTTGAGAAATCTCGGAGTCTTGAATTGAGACCTAAACACTACTCTGTCGTGCCCTCAGACTTGTTTTCCCCAGTCGATGTTGGCCCTGAAAATGGTCGAGTCGTGATGATGTTGTGGTCTCGGAATGGCAGTACATTAGCTAAGCAGAGCGAGCTCTAGTGTTGATTAAAAACGGGTGGGTAGATTTGATGTAGAATTTCTGTATACAGCGTAATATTAAACCCATGTATTCATGTTCCTGGCATTATGTATGAGAAATTTATGTAAAACATCGCTTTAGGAATATGTAGACCTCAGCTATGCCCTTCTCTAATACCGAAGTAGAAATTTAACGATGTATCTATTGTTTTAGACATGATGGGTTAATCCTATCTACTTGCCTATATGCGCCCCAACGACCATACTCTCCAGACTTCCGTGGAAGTAATTCTTCTACAGGAGGTTCTTATTACTAATTCTACTCCTATTCACTATTCAGAACTCTGCTGCCATCGAAACTAATATCTTAAGCCTGTCATCCTGCCCAGGGATAAGGCAGTGGTTGACTCTATATCGATCATTTAACGCATCACGTTCTACAGTAAAACCTCAAATTCGTCATTTGGAGCTTAGCAAAATCACTTATTTCGAGGACTTTTGTTCCCACCGCGGCATATTATAATATTGTGAAGACGCCCTTACCTCAATACTGACAACGCAAGCCCTGCCTGGACGACGACACCAACCTATTATGAAGACAGCTATCGTGTTTAATCCTTCCCATTCGTTGTGCCTCGTCTGTTATTTCCCCATTTGCGTAGTTGTGTTCATTGATTAGGTAGGATTTGTATTGTGTTTTTCGAGTAAATTGACGGCCGTCTAATCGATATAATTTGTTCCCTACTTTCTAATAACGAGCTGTACGGAAGGAAAATATCCGTGTTATGCCGAATCGTTACAACTAATGTTCATAATTTTGATAGTTCACGTCACAGAAAAATTAATTTGTTTAATAAAAATCATTTTTAGTTGAAGGGACCTGATAACAAATGGTGAAATTTTTCAACGAATTTGAGTAAAACGATGTCCCCATGATGCATTGTTTTTGAGTAACCAATGAACTATAATTGGGTTACATTTGTTTAGTTTACCCGGTGTAAGAGTGCATAGTGCGTGTTGGAAACGAGAGAATGTGTGTATTCCCACAACACAGCAAAAAATTAACTCTGGTCGATGGACTGTTTCGAATATTGAAGTTTTAGTTTCACTTCTCTGCGAAGGTCTACTTAATCTACGTTAGCGTGGAAATTCACTCAAGTTTTGCGGGTACAAACAAGGACTAATTCAAAATTACCCTCTCATATTACCGCTGAGAAGACTGGAGAATTACGCATACATCACAATTTCCGGACACGTTCCTGAAACGACGCACAGGCGAGTGGCAACTGCAGGGATTTTTGTGAGCCTCTTAGGAAGGAGCGCTGAGAGCACACGGCCCCTCCCCCACTCACGCGTCGGCTGCTACCTGAACAGGTAAGCACTGCACGGCCTCCCTCTGAGCAGCACGGTCGCTGCGGCAACAACGCCACAGGTGAGGGCGAAAGTTGGCCGTACTTGATGCAGACTTAATATCGAAATTACATGCCCAAAATAGTGTGAATTTGGCCCCAAAAGTTTTAACTGTGAAGACATTGTGGTGTTGAAACAAACACCGATAAATGATGGATATATTTTCATTGTTTTAACCGCTGATGTATCAGAGAAAGGTATCTTTCTCCAGTAGATTTTAAAAATAGGGCCAACTGGTGTAGAAATGAAAATGGGTTTCAATGGAATTAAAGTACACTACTTTTCAAAACAGTGTATCGGCACTCGTTTAATGTAGCATATTTTGAGTTTCAACTTGAGATTCACAGTTCTTTATTTTGAAGCAGATTAAAAATGTTACCAGTGTTAGATTTCTATTGGAAGCGTCTAATGATAAGTACTGCGATTCATATAGGCGCTTAATTGTTTGCACATATTCACGAGTAGATTCCAAAAACTTGGTGTACGTTGGTGTGTAATCATCGATACATTTGATATCTCGAGTGCGTCAGGCCAGAGACGCTGGTTTAGGAACAGTTGTCCGAAGAATTGAGTTCTGCAAACCTTATTACAAGATGCTGACGCGAGCGCTGCTGTGACTGTTGACTCCGAGGCGAGTGGGGTGTGCGAGAGGCCTCGCAGAGGGAGCGCCCGGGTGCTCCTTTCTCTGGGAGAACTATTCCGGGACTCCATGATTTACTGCTTACATTTTCTACGAGAGATTAATTGCGCTGCATAATTTCGTCAGTCAAAATTACAATTTCTTTAGTTTCACGCCTGCTTCATTTCTTATGGTAGGCTCCCCGGACAAAAAATTAGTCACCTGCTGCTAATATGGTGTTGGACCTCCACGAGTACAAATAATGACTACAACTCTGAGCATCATTGAGTCTACAAGTGTCCTAATGCACACCTGGTCAATTTTACACCACTCATGCATCAACTGATCTCGTAGGTCGGCCGCAGTACGAGGACGATCTTCTCGACCTTTACCTTTTCATTCTAGATGGTTCCACAAATTTTTTATTGAGCGTATGTTTGGGGACTTGGCTGGCTAATCAAAATGCCTAACATAACCTGATTGACTGGCATGTTAATTAATGACAGTTCTAGCCCGACGCACTTGGCAGTTTTTATTCTGAAAGATAGGCAGAGTAAAGGCCTATTTTCATTCAGGTATTGTGCAAATGACAAAATTGTTTATCCAGCACAATGTAACCATGCTGGTTCAGTTTGACGGATACCTCAACTGAAAGACCCACTTTTGTCTGGTTGAAGCCGCCTCAAAACATGGCAGACCCTCCCAATCCTCCATGGCAGATACTCTTAATCCTCAATGGTAGATCCTCCCAATCTTTCAAGGCAGACCCTCCCAATTCCCCATGGCAGACCCTCCCAATCCTCCATGGCAGACCCTCCCAATCCTCCATGGCAGACCCTCCCAATCCTCCACGGCAAACCCTCCCAATCCTCCATTGCAGACCCTCCCAATCCTCCATTGCAGACCCTCGTAATCCTCCATGGCAGACCCTCTTAATCCTCAATGGCAGACCCTCGAAAAACAATAGGCAGCTCATTTTTCGTACGGGGAGCTTATTTTTTGATTGATGTGCTCTCTAGGTGAGCATGAGCAGCGTGGTGCCCGTGCGACGGTCCCTGCCCCACCAGATGCGGACAACTGACTGCGGGTGGGGGACGTCGAAAGACAACGCTGCTGGGGACGCGGTGGGTGAGAGGGATGATGGCGGAAGGAGGATGGAGTGAGACTCCAGGTAGAGTCTTCCAAGAGGGATGGTTTCAAGTCTTCAGAACCCACAAAACTCCAAAGATGAATCTCACACACACACACACAATTGAATGTTCTCACGGTATATGGTTGTCCTCCATATCTAAGCTTCGGTTGTGTGCGTGTGAATGGATTGCCTCGTTCAAACTGCATAGAAAGTAATCATGCTAACCCAGAAAGAATGATTCATAAGTAACGAGAGTATTTGTTTCACCTGTTTTAAGAATACATTGTTCGAACTAAAAAGAACAAGCTTTAGTTATTTTAAGTACTTTATCCGGTACTGGAACATGTTTTATCAACTCATATTAATTTTTTTTCTCTATAAAAGTCTTTATACGTTATTGCACAATTTTTTTTCATTTCAAATACCTGCAGGAAAACAGGGAAAATTTGTATGCGCTTATATGTTAATATTTTTATTGAAATATTTACAAAAAAGTCTACGTGAAATGATGCCGCCTTCCAAAATGAAGTGTGGGTAATGTTATTCTACCAGGAAGAGTAGACGAAAAGCTCCATGTATGGAATGCCAATTTTTTCTCTTGCTTATTACTGCATAAAGAAAAAATGATCATTTAATGTTGCACACCGTAAAGATACACTATTAATTCGTTGTTTGTGAGCTATAAATTACATAAGATAACCGTAAATGAATAAGAAACTTTATTTTTGGAGATAGTGCAATTCTCCTCTCCTGGAAAATGGGTCACCAATAAAGAGTGACACGTATAATGTCGAATCAAGTCACAATTATAAATCTAAATTACAATTGAAGTATTTTATTCGAATGACATTTAAAAATGCCATATTACTGAAGAAATGGCGTAATACTGTAAATAAAATTTTTTTTTCCTTTGTTATAATCACAACTATAACGTCTTATTTCATAATAGGCGTACCCTGCAAGTGTTGGCATTTCGCACATAACCCATTGTACCTCCTAGTATTCCACATTTGTACCCCCTAGTATTCCACATTTNGGTGAGAAAATGCACAATATTAGCCGGTTCACAAAAAAGCTAGAATTCTTCGTCGTTGGTAATATTGTGAAGAATATTTGGAAATTTCATGAAATGTGCGGGGTTGAAAAGAAAAACTGATAGAATAGCTATCATACGAGTATGTATAACAGATAAGAACCTGCAAGAAACTTTAAAAGAAAATGATTTTAAGATTTTAGGTTGATAATAACTATAGTTAAAGTGATGTTCCTTCGATGTATGCGGGGAACATTTTTGCACGCAATCAACGACAACGGTTGAAATAACAGCAGGAGCCAGAAAATGTACAATAAAATAGTGTCCCAATTAATTGGGATCTAAAGGAACGTGAGCATTTTGCTCACCGGACATGAGATTACCTGGTGTGAGAGGCGCGTGTGAGCTGTACAGATCTTCTCTGCTCCTCTGCTGTCAAGCTGTTGGCTCTGATTTGATGGTGTTGGCTCTGATTTGATGGTGTTGGCTTCGATTTTAAGCTGTTGGCTCTGATTTTAAGCCGTTGACTCTGATTTTAAGCTTTTATTTGAGTTGTAGCGTCAAATGAGTGCATGTACCAATTTTTCTGGGATTTGCTTAGAAATTAAATTAGTTGTCTCATTAAATTCTCCTCTGAGTAAATGTTAGCATGAATGCCTTAAACCTTATTGATTTCCATGCTTCTTTTTAACAGAAAATCATCTGCAGGTTGTCCACCATAGCTTCAATCCAAAAGGAGTTAGTATCAGTCATACATAGCAAAACAACAAACACGAGATCCGAGGTATGGAGATTTTAGAACTCATGCAGCTCATTACTCTTGAGGGACATACCAAGGTTCTCTAAATATCTTTTCAAGACAAACTCAAATGTCGGCAAATTCAGACGAGAGATCCGTTCCTGTTAAGCTGTGTAACAGAGAGGATGACGTGGTATATTATGACGGACTTTAGATTCAAACGGGAAGTATAAATGAAACTCACCCGTGCGTCTTTTACGAAGACATTTCTGAGTGCTTAGTGTACAGTTTATAAACAGTATTTCGACACTAGCTTATTAAGTTCCGCCAGCATTATGCCTTAAAATGCGAATTTCCGGAAAAGATGTACGATATTTGTACCTAGTACACCAGTACACCATCGTTTTACTGGCATAAAATTCTCATGTGCGACTTTACTGAGACGGAAAACGCCATCAGCTTTTATTCACACCCTCACGCCACACCCTCGTCAGCCGTTGCCAATAAAAATGGACCTATTAAGAGAGTGCATTGAAGTCATCGATTTATTTAGAGGGGATCGAGAGTAAGACGCTCGCTAACGAACCTTAGTACGTTTCTTTGTTGTCTCAAGCTGCTCAAAGTCGCGTACTTGAAGACAAGTCTCTTTAGGGACTCGTATCGAACGTAGGCTCCAGCCGCGCATTTAACGCTACAACAAGTAATTCATTTCGTCAAGCTAACATTCACTGTTGCAGGATGACTGAAGAATTAAAAGGCTTAGGTTAATAAAATATTTAGCGAGAGATTTTTTTTCATTATGCTGCGAATGGGAGCGTTAATTTGGATTAGTACATTAAATGTCTGTATTTATTTAAAAAACATCAATAATTTCAATATACTGAAGTTTTTTGCCAGTAAAACATGATCACGTATTCGATGTTAAAGAGGAGATTTTGGAGCTAGGAAGTGAAATTCATGCTACTTTGTCTACCATACACGAGATCAATATTGATTCCTGTTTAAAAACTTCAGACTAAACATATAAAATTGAAATATTTTCTGCAATTATTTTATGTGACGGAAAGTAGTCTTGAGCACTTACTGGTATTAGCCATCTTGCAGACAGAGCCCGTGCGTCTAGCCTAATAAATTGATTGCAAGTACCAGTTAATTACGGCCATGTCCCATACATTGTCCGTATTCAAGTTGATGAACGTCAAAATAACGTTTGACGATCGCATCATTTTGTTGATGATTATGAATTGAGGAGAGTGAGCATACTGTAAATTATTTTTTAAGACTGACCATGGTGCTCAGCTTAAAGGAGTGGCGGAGGTGACCATGATCAGCGAGGGCTTTACGAATTGCTGAATTTGTACAGGGTGTTTTTAATATTGCATCAATGTTAACCAAAAATTTCTCGCGATGATTTGCAGAAGAGCGATTGTCTTCTGTTTCTGAGACCTTTGGTGAAATGCGGACGTGTGTTTGGAGTCATGCCTGTAACCTTCACCCGAGGCAAAATGAGGTGAGGTATGGTAGTGCAACTGGAGAAATTTTGGTAGCTTTGATATTATCCTGTCAAGGTATCGGTCATCTCACATTACTCAAAGAGGGAAAATAAACTGATGAGCCAGCCGAAAATGAAACTTTCATTCTCGTACTACCCATCATTTCCAGTACTAGACATTTTTTAATAGTTCATGTGCATTAAAAAAAAAGCATAAGTGCTCCAAACCGAGATGGAGCGTTCCAGAACGCCGGTAGACTTTAATTATGCATTCTCTTACCAAGGCTATACCAGCCTACCTTTGCCCCCAAGGCCTCTGTTCCCGATGGTTGGGGCATGGTGTGGGATGCCAACAAGCCTTGAATTGACATGTGCATAGTTGAAGGAGCTCTGAGCTTCAGTGCGTTGAATTTGTCTCGCAAACCAATTTAATTGAAACATGGGAAAAGTTTCTACTTGGGGGAAAACCCAAGGAACTTTTGAGATACGTTTGTGGGGTTCTTTTTATTTAGGTTTCATTGAAAATTAGATACAACGGTAAGCAAATGGGTCCTTTTTTCATGTAACTGAAAGTCGTTTGGTGTACTCTGGCCATTAGTATGATTTTTCACGAAATACAACTGAAATTTTTGTTCTCATCTAACCAGTAAGATTTCCGTATTAAAAATAGATCCAAGAACTGACAGACAAACCGTATATTTCTGCTACACACTTATTTAACTGTAGGTTATCTAAAGCATCACGTATACGTGTTCAATACATGAACATCTTACGTACAAGGTTAAAAAGGTTATGTATCTTCTTATGTACCATAAAATTCATCGGCCAGCTGAAATACGGTACCATCCAATGCATTTTCTATGGTATTATCCAATACTCTCCCTATGGTATTATCCAATACTTTACGGACGGTACCCTATAATACTTTACGGTATCATCTAATATACTTTTTAAATACGTGGGAAATAAGTTTCAGGGTGTGAACAGTAACTTAGGACTAGTGAACTGCAAATTAAAACCTCGTGAACGTGGGAGAATGAGGTTAACCTTAGATGTGGGGTGGGAGGTCTGACAGATACTTCAGTCACGGATGCTACTGTGAAAATAGATAAATTTATACTTAAAGCAGTCCACATTTACGGTACACATCCTGGCCAGACAGCCACTGAACGCTTCGAATTTTCTGAGGTTAAATCAAAGTTAAGGAAGCTTTGCGCTATTTATTTTTGTCCAATGCTTGTCCAGATCTGCATCTGACATACACTATTAAAATACATCCCAGAATTCGAGGTCAGGCGCTCAGTTCAACCTATAGTTCAGTTATAATTACATTGTAAAACCATGGAGAACAACGTTAATTAAGGTGGGCGTAGACGCTAGTTACTAAATGTGTTAGGATATGCAGTACCCCAATACATCTCTAACTCAATTAGTTCGATAGCCATACATGAAAAAGGGTTCGGCTGAAGGTGAAGCTTCCAAGTTTTCTCGTGCTTGAAATTTAGCGCAGTGGGGAAACGCAGAACACAGTACGACTTTAACTGTTCTCCTGAGACCTGCGGACTACTGACACATTCTGACGTCAGTGAGCTTTGAACTCAGTAGTCGACTGATCAGTCAACGCTCAATGAGCCACCAAAGGTGGCTGAAAACATGTATTTTTATTTTTATTTTATAGCAGTATAAGATTTTGTATTTTGAATTGTTCTATTATCTTTTTTTTCAGAAATGACTTACTTAGGATAGAGCTGGTCTCCAAAACGTTTAATTTTAACTTCTTGATTATTTTAGGCTTTTATAGTGCGTGTGCTAAAGTTTATACCGTGTAAATAAATATAGAAACGAAAAAGAAAGGTGAAACAAGTTTTATAATTTATAAAAAAATATAGAACGTTGCAAGTTTTCATGTTTCTTCCAGCGAATCTTTTTTTTACTTCCTTTCTTGAGAGGAAATATCATAGAAATTTCAAAATTTCAGATTAACAATATCAGGCAAGATTCTTTAAACTATTCGTCTTTTGCTTTTCAGTTTTCAATGGAAATCTCCACCAGCAGCGTACGCCGTTACAGTGGCCACGGTGCTGTCAGTTTACGCCACCTTCAAAGTCCTGATGTACGTCTGGTGCCTGTTCGTGTACGGCTCAGGCAATCCCGAAGAATTTGTTGAAAATATCTTTGAGAACGGGAATTGCGTTGAAAAAGACGAGGCTAATTTACAACAAAACTTGAGGCCATCCGCAAACGATGAACCAACGGTGATTTGTCCAGAAATTCTAGCAAGAAGTGACAACTCTACGGAAGTTCCCGAGACGAATGAAGGGAAGCTGCGGGTTCCGAGGCGACAAGATGACATGGTGGAGGTCATCCAGACGTGCATATTTTATTGCTTCGGGGCGTCTGGGGCTGTGCTGCTCCTCAGAGCCGCCCCTGTGTTCGTCAACCTCTGCGACATGTGAGACTGGGGTCTCAAGTTATATAGAAACGAAAAAAAAGGACCTAGAAGGACCACTGTCAAGAATTATGACCATGAAAATCGTGTAGTTTAGTCTCAGCTTCTTATTGTTTCATTCAAAACTAGGATGTGAAATTTTAAAAAAATTATCCACACAAGTGCATAAAATGAGAACGAATACTTTCTCAACATTTCGTTCATTTGGAAAATAACTTGATCGTTTTACAGTTGAAATGCATTGAATGTGCACGTACCCACTTTTCACGACGTTTAATCCAAACATGTAATTAAGACTTACAAGGGAATAGAAGCAAAATTTTGAGGTAGGTATTTTTATGAAGATGTTTCCACACTGTGCGTTCCCGTCAAAATAACTGTGCTTTGAATTAGTTTTTCATATCGACGAAAGAAAGTAATTTCCCTCAAAGTTATAGTTGCCAGCGGCACTGCCGAGGGCGAACTTCCATCCAGGTAAAAAAGCACGGCCCTAAGCACAATGTCTTGCTGATTTCAGGGTCTTCATAAAGTCATTTTATAGTTTTTACAGTTTTAAACTTTAACTATAAAGGCAATTGATAAGGTACATTGATTTGACCTGTTCCACTGTAAACAATCCGTTTCAAAGATTTTAACTATTTTGTAATCACATGAAGCAAGTTAAATTAACGTATCTTATTATCATTTGCTTTTGTTGATTAACTTGAGAACGTTGAAAAAACTTTGCGTACGTTGCCTTGTACAATCGTGGCAGCAGGGCGACCGACTCCTTAAACGGTAAACCTGTGAGAGCTTGAAAGTGATGAAGGGGCCTATGCTTCCGCGTCATAATTCAATTGTATAACGATAGCCCAATGTTGCTGGTTGGTCCTTCCGTCCGTCTCTCTGGCACGCTCTTAAAGATTTAGATAGGAGAAAATTCGTGGGCTTGCATTCTTAAACTAATAGCGAGACTGTCAGATAAGGCAGTCCGCAGCAGTGATACTGAAAATCAGATTATTTCATGCCAGGGTTACAGTAAATAAGAGAGCATCTTAAGAATTTCTAAAGTTAGGAGCGAAAGGATAGAAAAGCCATTCTCTGATATCCAGAAAAATGTATACTTTTTTAAGAACGACTATGCGGGTGTATCGCGGATAGTTTTCCCGATGTATTAGTTTATCGTGCAGAATAATGCAAAGGAGCTGGTTTTGCCTCAGTAGACCCATTATTCAAGTGTATGCTTAGTGTTCATGCTTAAGAGCAGTAATGATACCGGGCAGATATGCGAAAGAAATTAATAAGTATAGATAATTTAAGTTCAAATACATCAAAGATTTCTCGACACCATTTTTATTCATGGGTTTACTCAGCCTATAAGAGGTTTATCCTTGCTACAAAATTTTTCATGAACCTCGGCAACAGTTCACATAAGAATTTTCTTGAAATTTGAAAGGTTGATTCATGTGATTAAATAAAGTACCATCTTGTTTCAAGGATTTATCAGTACTCAGGTGTTAAAAATGCTTCAGCTAAAGGGAATTTTACTTACAGGAGTTAAGTTTATCATGCAAAATGCATCGCAAAACGATAAGTATTTGTATAACAAATTTATTTCAAATCTAGGAATTTATGATCTCAGATCTCAGGTAGCTTAGATACAGTACTACGTATTCCACCGCCCCATTAGAGCCAGCTGTCAGGACGACTGTGCGAGATGTTATTTCACTCCAGACGAATAGAGCGACTCCACCTTTCATTTAGCCCTGTAGTCTATCTGCTCTGAACAGGGTAAATCCCTT
>VOMN01114182.1:0-13878 GCA_014899125.1 Orchestia grillus | reverse complement strand
CGTCTCCGGAGGAACAGGTTCCAGCCAACGCCTCGCGTCCAGGCCGCGACAATTATGTGCGGCTGGAGACCTGCGTTTGCAGGAGGTGAGCCAATTAGCGAGGGCTCGGAGCAGCCTTCCAATCAAAGCTCTATTAAATGGGCCTTAGGAAGGCCGGACCATTGAGTGTGTGAGCAGGACCAAGAATGCCAATCATGCCAGATATTTGGGCCCTAGCGAAGTCTTCTTCATTATCCCGCGATCGCAGGGAGACGGTCCAGCGCGGTGCCCATGATGGAGTGTCAACATTGTGGAGGCCGACGCCACTTCTCCAGCGGCCCTTAACGATGTCATGTGAGCAACACGACATTCAGTGGCTGCTACAATAAAAGTCACGGCGGTGGAGTTCATTCGATAGTCCTCGACTTTAATTTCATTGAATTCCGAACATCAGAGCTTAATACTACTCTTAAATTTTATTATGCAAGTGGGTCCTCTAGGCTATAATCGACGATGTGTTCGGTTATATGGAAATCCTGGATTCTGAGAAGGTTTTTAATATTTATTGCGAAGACATCAAATCTGTCAGTAAGTAATTGTAATGAGACCGGCTCCACTTGGGACTTAGACAGAGTAAAATAAATTCAGTATTTTATTTTAGTTTGAGCGAAAGAATCGTGGAATTTTTGTTAACGACTGAAAACTGAATAATCAACGTAAATTGCTTATTCGCACTTTAGGTTTAAAAAATTTAATGCATTCTAGAAGATTGTTTGATGAAGTCTTTAGAAGTGGCTGGATCAAACTAGAAACGATGAAAGAAGACATGAGAATATTCGTCGAGCGTTAACTGTAAAAGCACCAAAAATTTCACAAATGCTTGTAAGCAAATGGCATTTAACGCATATAGACCAATTTACCCTTTATATTTTACTCAAAGTTGTCAACATTGTGAAGAAAGCTTTCGAAACTAATGCAAGCGTTCATGTGCAACTCAGGAAGTTATGTTTATACGGCTGCAGCCCAGCCATACAGGTGCTATACTGCATGTTTTTCCGAGTCCATCCGTCGAGTGGACATCCAAATGCAGTCTTACGAAATCATGAGACTTATTTTGTGAACCTTAAAAGACATGAAGCTCGGTTTTTATAATTGCCCTCCGTTCCTCTAAATATCATTTTTGTATTCAGAATTGAGCTCGACGGTAAACGTTTTTCTCCAGACACTGCCACTATTTCGACCGCTCATTTTCGAATCTCTTACACTTTCCACCCTCCTGAAAGGGTCTTAAAGAAACCAAACAAGCGGGCAGATGGAGATGGCGATAGCGATAAGACTAAGCTCCGAAATGACCGCTTCTGACCGTCATCTTTGATATGCAATCGCTGGCGATACAGCGAGCCAAAATTAGGCTAAGTCGTTCTGATTACCAAGGTTTTAGCCTCTGGAGCCAACATTCTCTGTTCATATCTCAAGGAACTTTGCTGAGCGCCAAACTCCAGATTCATTTTTAGAGCTGCTCGACTGAACTCGAATGATCTTGACGCGGCATTTTTATAGATCTATTCGCAGAGTAACTTTGATGCTTTCTGCATAGCTATTCCTCCGTAAAGTGAACTCAGCTTTTTACGTTGTCTTGTACGTTTGCATAAGTGGATTACTTTGACGTACATGTGCGTGTCTATTAACGGTTATAAGCTCTCTGACCATTCGTGTAGTACGTATTGTACAACATTGCCTTGAAACCGTTTGAAAGTGCTCAGAATTTTTTTAATTTTCAAGCAGGAAATTGGTCAGGTGTGTTAGTCTTAAGAGTTTGGAACAGCTCGCCTGCATTGCTGTTCGTTTCTTGAGGAGTGTTTGCTTTTTGTCTAAAATTTTACTAATTGTGAAATATTTTTGGTATTTGATTATCTCTGTTGGCTACCGGCCAATTCAATTCAGCTAATCTTATTTTATTGAACAGCCCCCCAGGGCCCACAGGATTGACAAGATGAGTTAGGTTATTTAGGTTTGTCTTTCATACACTATGGGGACTGGCGTCACCAGAAGAACACTGTTTGTTTGTCTCAGCTATAAATGGGCCTTCGGGACTTCTTTCATTCACGTCCACTATACTTGTTTCAATTTGCACACCTTCTTTGCTACCTCTTCTTTGTATTTTCTTCCCTTTTAATCTTAACTCACTGTTTATACGCGCAGAAGATCCTGTGTAGGAACACACCTTGTGCGTAGATTCCCGTCATTTACAGCCCACAGTAAACAGGCACTTCTCCTTCGGTGTGACGAAGTCTGTGTCACTGAAGTGTTGCGATTTATACCACCATCGGTACTACTTTTGCTCAAAAAATAAAATTTTCAGTTTGATTCTGGGTTTTTCTATTAATAAATAAACGAATCGTCACCTATGGATCTGCTTAAAATTGTACTTAAGCCGTTTGGTACAAAAAATTCTGATTGCAAATGATATGGACGCGCTCGGATAAGCAATAAAGAAGGAGCAATGAAAAGGAGGCAAGTTATCGTTGGATATAATTTACAACTAAATCCTATTGAAAGGTTATTAAAAGGGCATCGACCCTTGAAACAGATGCTATGTTAAAGTGTTGAACTTTGAACGAGTTCTGGCATACGCCGCGACGGTGTCTCTTCGACTGGAGGTGACGCATGTGTGATAAAAACAAAGACATGCATTTAAATCTGAGATGATCATCAGCCATGCGACAACACATTTAAGAACAACATTTTGCCAACGTGATCCATCTATGTACATCATTCATGCACTTGAAATACTTTTTTTTCTAGAGATGCAGATCAACGATATCAAACTGAGAAAAATAGGTCAAATAAATTACCGATTAATAAAATAAGCTACTAAGAATCAATAAATTTTTCAGGAATGCATGATTGAAATAAAGAAAAATGAACGTTTCGACCAACGTCCGAGGTCATTTCAATAAAGGAATAAGAATGAAATCGTTCACTTTCATCAATTTTAATCATTCTTTTTGAAAAAAAAAAAATTTTATTAAGAGTTGAGTCTTTCGTCCTCGTTTCCGTAATGGTATTTTATTAGGTGTGCAAAATTATTTACTTTCAAGTGCTTCTCCCGCCATGAAGTGTTGAACATTTTATTCATCAATGAAATGACTGTTTTATTCACGACATTTTTTGTGCTATCAAAATTATGGACGAGGAATTACCTTCTATAACAAAGATAAAACATTTGATGGAGGAGCACTGCATAATTGTCAAAAGGTAAAATGTTAACGCACCTAGAAGGCATAAATTGAAGCGATCATCTCATTCAGACCGAGCGCTCGACGTACCTTTGACTGACGGTACGCGTCCTGCTTCCCAGCCACCTGCAGCAGGCTCTACGCTGGCCCCTGAAAACTACTGGTGAAAGGCCAGTTAAAGGGCCACTTAAAAGGCCTGTTAAAGGGCTATCTAAAGGGTCCGTTAAATGGCCAGTTCATGGTCCACTTAAAGGGCCAGTCTAAGGGCCATTTAAAGGGTCAGTTAAAGGGACAGTTAAAAAGAGCCTGTTAAATGGTCAGTTATAGGGTCAATTAAAGAAACAGTGAAAAGTTCAGGTAAAGAGCCAGGTAAGGAGATAGTTGAAAGACCAGTTAAAGGGTCAGGTGAAGAGACAGGTAAAGAGACAGTTAAAGGGTCAGTCCAAGGGTCTGGTAAAATGCGAATCAAAGGACCAGTTAGAGGGTCAGGTAAAGGAACAGGTAAAGAGACAGTTAAAGGGCCAGTCAAAGGGTTAGGTAATATGCAAGTCAATGGGCCAGTGAGAGGGTCAGGTAAAGAGCCAGACCCTTGAGCCAGACCCTTTGAGTGGCATTTTGCCACTCAAAATGCGAGTCAAAAGGCCAGTTAAAGGGTCAATGGAAGAGCCATGAACATCTGTTTGAGATTGACGCAAGGACGACCTCCACGACACGTTATGTGAAAATACGGAACTTCATTCGCCTACAAATCCTCGTCGCTGCGATGTGTGAGAAAAAAAAGTAACAAGCGAACAGCATTTCACTTAAGCTCTAAAAGGCCGTGCCCAAACGTCAGCGGTCTTTAATATCTTCTCCAGGGACTCAACTTCCTCCGCTTTGTGTCTCGATCGGAAACTGTATAACTTGACTACATTCCTGCCCTCACCTCCGCACTCCACCATGGACTTACAATCTTGGTCGTTGTCCTCACGTACTGCGACAGCTGGTTTACGTGTTTGTTCCTACGCTCCACCCAGTTCCATTATAGTCACTTTTTGGCAATAAGCCTCTTTTCAGCCAGGCCTCAAGATTACCGCTAACGAAAGTGCGTTCTAAGAATCCAGGATTCCAAGACATCTTTGTCATATCATGTACACGCGCTGTTCATTAGGAATCTCCTTTTATTCTGTGCATATGACGCTGTGAATGTTTTTTGCTTCATTTGTAACCTAGGACTCACATCCAGAAATCATTCGTAACCTTTAAATGTCACAAGCATACGTTTTAATCTTTCTGCACCTGAGTGCGGGCGGCTCTTCTTAGTAAATACCTCTAATGCCAGAAATTCCCAGATCAAATTTATATTAAACATGATTTATAAGGATACCCAATAACTCAACTTGACACGGGAGTAAATCGAGTGACTTATATATAATTTCTGCTTCATGCTGCGACTACCTTCAGTCACTATTTTGGGAACTATTTAAAATAAAATGATCCCATCGCCGCTATTAAGCACACCGTCCACTAAATTGAGAGGCAGTCCTCACAACGTAGGTCTTATCAACAATTCGTCCATTTTGTGAAGTCATAAAGACTTTTAAAATCATCAGAGCTTATGATTAATGCATCTAAATTCAAATATATTCCAAATTCGCACGCTTCCAAGCGTCGTTAGCTGCACGTCGCAGCGTACTTGCCTGCGCATGAAAAGGGTGAGTGATCTACCGGGGTATATTCTTGTCCCTGAAATTGCTACTAAATACCGCACTCACTAATTGACCTTTCTCTAAATGAATGATGCGCTTAGTGATCTCATTTATTAGGATGGACCATTAGAATCCATCCGTTCCCGTCGGAGCAGCTTATTGTCGAAGTTCCATTTTTGTTGTAATTCCAGTTTTGCTGTCACCTATATTTTGGAAGAAAATATATTCACACTAGCAGACACACCCCGCCATAAACGGCGGGCCAAATGATGTTCATTTTATTAGATGACTTCATGTTTACGGTATACCTGATATGAGATAATGTTATTTTCAGTATCATTGATATGGACTGCCTTCTCTGACAGTCTCGCTGATTAGCAATGCAAACCCATGAATTTTTTCCTATTTAAAATTATAAGAGCCTGACAACGAGACGGACGGACTAGGCAACCAAGCAACACTGGGCTATTATTATATTGTGGTATGTATTTATTACTAAGTTTGAAGCAACGAAATGGGCGAAACTGCCTGGCTCTCCACGATCGTCATCTCTCTCCCTCAAGTGATCTCCTAGTGCTTGGCAAGACTAAAATAACTTAAGCCAATGACTGAATGGCACATGAGCCAATTTGTATGCAAAGTTCCACTATTTAGTACACGAAACAGATCCTGTGGAAACGAGTCTCATGAGCAGCCCTTCATCATGATTGACTGTTTTTGTTTACCTCTTAATCATACACTGAAAAATATTCAAAATTCACATGATCTGGTGAAATGACCTCACCCTGCATCTGGATGCATCACACGCCCATCGATACACCAAGGAGTATGGCGCATATAATTACATATTAAGGTTACCATTGAAAGAAGATCAGTAACCCGTAGAGTGTGTCTCAACGACATGATCTCCGCCAGGCCGCTTTCACTTTTTATTTTCGATCTTCAATTTTCCGAGTTCATTTTCTGGTTCCTTTGTTTTGAGGAACTTATTTCGAGCCTTTGTTTCTTCTCGAAAAGGGTGAGCTTGCGCATGTGTGATCACACTTCGATGCTGCGTAAAATTGGCTTCAATTTAACAGCTTCAATCGAAAAGGAGATAGGATGAGTAATCGAGGTTTAATGTAAGCGATTAACTTTTAATCCATATTTTCTAAGTTCAGAATTATTGAAGGGTTGAGTTATGTATTACTCGACCATGCTCCTCGATTATTTTTAGAATCACCCATCGTTGCTCTGGAGCCCCTTCTAAAATCAAACTCGATATTTTGAACCGATGTTTTTCAAATTAGCCCCACGGATAAAATATTAGTCACTTGCTACTAACATGGTGTAAGACCTCCACTAGCAGGAATAATGGCGTCAATTCAGCGTAGTGCGGATTTCACAAGTCTCGAAAACCAGCAGGAAAGAAGGCCATCGTTGACGTTTCGAAGTAGATCCATCCTTGATGCAAAGCGATTCCTGTCAATAATCCAGGACACGCGGTGGCAGTCCCTATAGGTTTTAATTTCTTCCTAACTATAATTTTGCTTTTATTTGCCTCACGTGCCAGGTTGCTGCTATCGTAGGTAAACTCGCATATCAGTGCGGCATGAAACACTAGCTAATTCCGCTATTTTCTTCACTGGGTGTCCCTTAGCCCGACCAAATCCAGTAGCCCCTTTTTGTCATTCCCAGACATCTTGCTTCCGTCTTATTGTCTTGGAGCCGATAAGAATTAAGTCTATGCTTTTTTAGCTCTGAATGAAGAGTTGTGCCTGTTCAGTATTTGCATAGAACTCAAGCATCGATGCTAGCTTTGGAAGCCGATGATGAACGTCGTAAATAACTGTCGCTGGAGTACATTTTGTGACTCATTTTTTCTCCGAGGAGCCGAAGATCTCCGTGCAGCTGCGAGCTGTTGGTGATGTAAGGTTTAATGTTAGGTTAGTGATAACAGCTCGTCCTTCATTAATTGAAGCAATAAACGTTCCAGTGCAAATATTACCGCTGATATTTCACTCGTGAAGTCTCTACTTTACAAACCGCCACTCTCTATCAATGATTGTTTCCTAAGTGTTAAATCGTGACCAGGTTAGAACAGCGTGAAATCAATTAGCCCGGCTCAAGGAATTCTTGTTGTTTAAAAATTATTATGAAACGATCACAGGATTACCTACAGCGTCGAGCCGCAATGTTTACTCCGAGAAAAAGAGTAACTATCAATCAAAATCTCTCTCGAGTTTCAAGACGGCAGTCCTATTCACTTATAAACTTCGTAATTCAATTATAGCATTCCAATTTCTGATGCTTATAACATTTTTCCATTACGTTATTTAGAGAGTCAAAACAGAACAAAAATTTTTGCAAGAAACGTTGCTATTAATCTGTGATGACGAACACCAAATAAGTTCCCAAAGAAGTTTTCCAGGTCCTCATTATTGAAAAATACCCATATACCTACAAAATGTACGCATTAGGCTTTCGTTAAAAAAAAATACTGATACGCGTTCCTTAATTTAGCAAAAGTTTACAGTTCAAGAAAACACATAAAATTGAGACCATTCATTTTTTTCCGATGATTTCCAAGCACAAACATGAGATCTCTCCCTCGCGACTTTTTCTTAACTTGAACTCGATGATCCGAAATGTATCGAAATTTCACATTTTCTGGCCTATTCTTTGGTGAATATTGGCTTGTGCGGGACTACCCCAGAAGATTAATTAACCGGTAATATGCACTCTTGTGTTGGGACCATTTATATTCATATACTCTTGTTTTAGGATCACATATATACCATCGTGTTGAGGTCCCGCTACAGCGGGTAGGAACGAGAAGTTGCGGGCGGCTTGGCAAGCTCTCGCTCCAAGATTTTCCTTTTTCTGTTTCAACAGAGCGCCTGCTGACTTCCATTTGGGTTACGACCGACTTCCAGTTGGGTTACGACTGACTTCCAGTTGGGTTACGACTGACTTCCAGTTGGGTTATGACTGACTTCCAGTTGGGTTACGACTGACTTCCGGTTAGGTTAAAAATGACTGCAGTTTGAGTTGCACTTGAGTTGCGCTTGAGTTCCTCTTGTGCTCCACTTCAACTTAACTTGAGTTCCCATTAAAGTTCCGATCGAGTTTCATTTGTTTCAATTGAGTTCCACTTGATTTCAGTTGAATTTTAATTGAATTTCAATTTTTTATATATTTCGATAGAGCTCCCATCGTGTTCAAGTCGAGTTCCACTTGAGTTCCAATTGAATCCCAATTGAGTTCCAATTCTGTATCGGGTAAAATTTCAATGCCCGAGTATTTTCTTCAGTATTTTAATGAATATTCCCTCGATTTAATGTTGCGCCTGATGTTAAGTTACTGCATTTCATTGAATTTTATTCACACTTCCAAGGCTAAAGTAACTCGATGGTTTGAAACAGATTTTTCTCCAAAACACGTGCGAAACCTCACCTGTTTAATCATCGCCATCATTCCTTCACCCCCATATAGCTACATAAAGATTTCATATGATGTTCAGGCCACTAAATGACGATATTAGTGCGTTTCCATCAAAGTTGATGGATCATAAGACAAAAATTATAATGCAAATTCTACTTCGAATTCCGCCATGATGTTATCCTTACAGAAATGGCTGACCTGGGACTGCAGGGTAGACGCAATCTTTCATTTATCTTGTCTTATACAGAAGCATGTTACGGTGAATGACATGGTTTTCCTTGTCATGTGCATCTCTATGGAAATAGTTCATGGTTATTGAAGCTGATTCACACGGTACTTCTTGAAATCGTTCCCATAAACCTGATGGTATCAATTTTACCAGATGTAATTTAAACACTATCTAAAAAATATGTAATCTTCCATCTAATTTTATCACCTTAACAATGACTGACAATCTACTGAAAGAAAACTTTCGAATATATGTGTATTTCGTTATCGTAATTTTTAAAAGTGTATTAATATTTCCAAACAATGGCTGTCTAAAATTCCTTGAGCTTTCGATAGTAACCAAGAACGATCTACACTTAATTTTTGTCCAAGGTCACCTATTTCAACGGCTGCGTTTACATAACATTCTATCATCTCATAACACTGCTGACAAGAAGAGTGAAATATGCACATGTTTTCACAACCCACACTTCACATCGAAAATTCTGTTTCCCCTGCATTTCCTACAAAAAGAATTGTATCATTACGTATTTCATTCCTTACAGAACAGGAACTATCTTTTTTAGTCCGATTCTTTACAACAAGAAAGAAATCGACTTTTTACAACCCAATCATCATAGTGAAAACCTATCTTTTCACGACGCATGCTTCAACAAAAATCTGCCTTTTCACAACCCATTTCTCACAGTAAAACTGTCTTTTCATATTCCAGTCTTTACAACGAAAAGTATCTGACTGCATATTCACAACCAATTTTTTATGGAAAAGAGATGACCTCGTCTTCTCGCGATCGTTGCCTCACAGCAAACAACCCTCGTTTCACGAGATGCGCGCCGACACTACATGTACAAATAGTCTACGGCGCAGCACGATGTGTGTGTGTTGTCAGTTCAGTATTCTTGCTTCTCTTCAGGTCTTAGTCGGCCAGCTACAATGTCTTCCTCGGCTGGCAATCGACAGCGGGAGGTGGCACGCCCAAGAGAACATCAGAACTCCATTATAAAAAATGAGAATTTAATCCATTAATAAAATAATCTGAAACGAGTAAATCAGAAACAGAAGCTCTACGAACTTTTAACCTTAAATTGGTGAACGAATTATTCAAGGGAAATCAAAATTTAGTTTCGAGTTCTAAAATGCCTCTCAAATTGCTTCTTGAATGTTTGAACAATTATTCGAAAGTATACAGTGCAACTTTGAACTAGAAAAGCATTACACTTCGGAGCGTTTTATGAAACATGTTTTTCAGGAGTACATTGCTGGAAAGTTTAAGAAAATGACGACAGTGCGGTTATATTGGAAAACAAATTTTCAAAACAAGTTACAAAAAATTTTTTTTATAACTCTCTTCGACTAAAATATGACTAGGAAGTTCATGCTCGGAAAAGTTCTTGGGTAAACCAATACGTTCGATATCTGTCAGACGAGCGACATGGCGGTCTTAATGAAAGAGGTTTATATTAACTCAGAAATTTAGCTTGCATCTAAGGCGGAATCACCTGTATACTCAAAGTTTCCCCAAACTACGTTTTTACTCCAACTTTCTCACGGGGGTTTTCAGCTGCAGCCTAAATATACTTCATTTTGAATAACTAGTAGCTAGTGAAATTAGAATGAAGCTCACGGTAAACTTTAATAGAACTACAAATATTTACCGTACGGAGTTGCGGATACAACCTGCTGTGCAAATCTCTCGCAACAGGAACCTTGTGCATACTAGTTATAATTTTCAAATTTTACACCTTTTTTTGGGTCGACAGGCCCTGCCTCAGCCCCCAGCCCTAAGGCCTATGGTCCCACTTCGTGCTGTGGACATCCGAAGTCCCGGCAGGAAACCATTCAAAATCATTTGAACCTATTTATAACCACAAATGTTACACCATTTTAAGGAATAACAGACATGGATTTCTCATACAATTACTGTACAATGGATAGTTTTATACATAACATCTTGTGAGGGTGAATAAGTTCTGACTTCTAGCTTACCCTGCAAGCTGAGCGTACCCAACATCAAAACATCTTAATGAAAATATCCTAAAATATCCATAAATATCCTAACGTTCGTGGATAACCGGGGCAAAGTTTAATGAGGAGCCGAGGAGCGACTTCTGCAGCCCTCNCCTCCAGCCCGCACTCCCGCGTGTCCGCTCAGGTTTTAGGGTGAAATTCACCGCAGGTTTGTACGAGGCGGCCGACCTTCTCAACTGAAAAATGTCTAACGTCTTCTCACCGGTCTTTTCTTATGTTATGATCGTAAATTTTAGAAGAATACTTGAGCTAAAAACGCTTCCATGTTGTTTAAATTTTTCTCATAAATCAAATTAAAAGGAAAAAAGCTCGGTATCAAAATTTTGATTGGCTCAATGCCATTCTAGAGAGCTTCTAAGCCTCGCTTACTTGTTATTTAATTTATTCAAATGCAAATATACCTTGTTTACCCTTGGGCTCTTCACTTTTTAGTTTATTAAAATCTACCAGTTAATTTTAAAACCCCCACTAGCATTGTATCTACATCAATTTCAGATAGATTTTACATCAAAGTCTACATCATCTGTGAATAAAATCACCTTTTCTACCTGAACTGAAAACAAAGTCAGTGGTAAAAAATGGTAAATAAAAAAGGCAAAAAATTTAACACTAACACTATTAGAACATGCGATCGGATTCTTAGTTGTGTACATCGTGTCTCAATGAAGTCACAGTCTGTACCTACATATGTCCATCACTGTCAAAGTTGAGCAAAAGAATGTTTTAATAATATCAAGAAATTTTACTCACTTACGAAGAAAAATTAATAGAACCTTTATGGTTTGGGCATCTATCGCTCAAAAAATGAGTTGCATTTACCAATATTTTATACGTATAATCCTTTAAAATTTTCCGTCAACTCTGAGTAATTCGAACTTCAAATGCATATGAAAATCTATGTTCTTTGTTTCTTATGAAAAATACTCCCAGGCTTAATTTAAGGATAAATTAAATGTACCGACGTAAATAATAACGATTCTATCCCAGACAATTACCTGGGAACAATTTTCTGTATTTAAAAGTGAGATTTTCCTTAAAAAGGTTAGTGATGGTGATGATGATAGCAGATAAATTCTATTTTTTTAGAGTGCAAGCTGTGAATTTCTGCTGCATGGGAGTATGAGTTGCCAGAAAATGGGATGAACGAATAAAATTTTACACTCTACAAAATTTCGTTAATAAAAATTTCCAAAGACTTATTTACCCTATTTCATGCCTCCCCTTCATCCAGGATGCAGGGAGCACCTGGTCTTATGAGTCGAGTCTGCCTCTCCCAATACCAGACTTAATTTATCATTGACGAGTATTATTTTAATTGGCACTCTTCATACCGTTATCCATTCAAGGGTCCCGTGAGGGTAGAATTACCGTCATTTGAGTAGGCCTTCCAGGTTACAAAGGCCTTCTAGGTTACGGAGCTTGGCACGAGCGACTGTGTAATTGGCGGCTGCTTGACCTCTTGACGATCGAGCATTGGACGGCTAAGTCATTTTGGAGGACCGTCGCTGTTGTATCAGCCAGCTGCCCGTGCTGCCGAACTGGTCTGCATAATTCCAAACAATTATCGTTCACGAATATCTTTATGAAGCTTCACCTTATATTTATCGGTAGGTAATTTTTTTTTGTATTTTTGGGAAAATTTTCCGATAATTAACGTTCGTCATCGTTTATATTCGAAACAGTTATCTACCACAAGTAGCTTAAATTTAGAGCAGTACAAAAACTGAACAAGAATGGACAAAGAACGAATTGAACTCAGAGATACGCGCTACCAGCTGGCCTTCCGTTTGAAGTCATGAAATTTAAAATTAAAAGGCCACTTCACCATTGACGCAAAGAAGCCAAGCTGTAAATTATCTTTTACACCGAGGAAAATTTCAAGTATGTCCATTACAATGCGTAGCAAGAAATGATTTTTCAGTAGGATTTTTCATGATCTACGTGCCTGCCCACACCCCGCCCGACAGAGGGCGCAGTTAGCTGAAGTTACGGGCCAAGTCTCGTATTTTATAGACCGTTAACGCCATTTACAAACCATGTTAAATATTTCGAGGTAAGCTATTCAGATGTCATAGCTGGTCGCCTTCTAAGTCTTTTAGCAAAGTGCTAAGAGCCTTTTAATTTTTTGCAAAATGCTGAGAGCCTTTTAATTTCAGTCTCTTGGTCTCATACTCCATGCAATGAAGTTCAGTGTAACCAAATGTTTGGATAAAACTACAGTCACTTTTTGAATTTATTGTCGAACTTGAATTCGAAACTGCGGAAAGTGGTCGTTGGTTGCAGGAGTGTATAATCGTACGTCGTTGTAAATTACTTCGTCAGAATACCGAATGCATGAAACTTTCTTCGTATGTCACTCATTCTGAAATTACTGTGCCTGAAGTATCTATTCTTGCATAGATGCTAAGTAAAGTTCAAATTTGTCGATGTTTACGATTAAATTGTACTCTCTTGTTCATTCGTGCACGATTTATGATGAATCATTGAAACGTTCCATCTATTTATTTATGAATTTAAAATTTCTCGTTCACTTTCAATGTTCTTATTGCGTTTGACACATTGAAAAACCGTAATATTTGGAAAATACATGACGAACATTTGTAGTTTCTATATCGTTTGCACGGAACATTGTCGTCCATTTCAGTTTAGTCGCTGGCGAGAGTCGCGTCGAGCTGTACAGAACACTAGGGCTGCTCCCTGGACCGTTAGTTCGAGGCTACAGAAACTCAAATTTTGTTACAACGTTGTAGCAAAAACCATCCTGTAAAACATCGTCACGTGAAACTCGTAGAAATCTATACCAGACGTTTCGGACCTTAGTCCATCTTCAGCAATATTCTGAAAATGATGAAGCGGAAATCGAACAAGGTATACAAAGTCCAGACTTACAAATAAGCTAATGGAATAAATGGAATAGGGGCGAACAAATGAAAACAAGGAGGAGTTAGGGACAGCGACAGCATACCTAAAGAATAAGAAACTTGAAGAAAATCTAACAAAAATGAGAATAGGATGGGCTGAAGAAAACAGGGAATTCATGGGATGAAGAAATCCAATTTTAGAATGTGTATCAGGCGACAAAATGCGTGAGCTCACGTTATGTGTTCTGTCTCAGTTTGCGCGACAAACGATCTATAGATAGTGTGATGTGGTGTGATGTGGTGGGATGTGGTGGGATGTGGTGTGATGTGGTGTGATGTGGTGTGATGTAGTGGTATGTGGTGTGATGTGATGTGGTGTGATATGGCGTGATGTGGTGGGATGTGGTGGGATGTGGTGGGATGTGGTGGGAT
>VOMN01114167.1:0-17770 GCA_014899125.1 Orchestia grillus | reverse complement strand
GTTTAATCACATTTAATTGCAAGAATTTCTAAAAGAACACATTTAATCAATAATTTTATGATCATTAGATTAGTACCTACTGGTAATGGACTTCATTTATTTTAGTTATTCTCTTCAGTTTGAGCGATTTGGCAGAATAGGCGGGTATTAATAATAATTGACTTCATCATTTATTTTAATTATTCTCCTCAGTTTGAGCGATTTGGCGAAATAGGCGGGTGTTCGCTCACAGAATCGTTAGCAGAACGCGGTGTGGTAACATAAGCCACACTCCCGTGTTAGGTTGTGCAAATTGGTGATTACTCGTACACAAATATTTGAGTTTCTTGCATCAAACCTCTTCGTTCACAACCTCCGAGTTTGAAAACAAAGCCTTTCTTCATCTTTAATCTAATCCATGCAAGTGTTTTCCTCCTCATCTATCCCACTTTTTTACAAAGGGTTTGCCTTAATATCTATTCCAGTCTTTCACAAGAAGTTTTTCTAATCATCTTATCTAATACCTCGCAAAATGTTAGTTAAAGTTGCCTTTTAAATACCTAGACTTTATGCTGAATGAGTTTCTTCTTAATATTCAAATATGCATGAGTTAGAACTGTGAAGTTACAACACACTTTAGTTCAAGGAAAGTTATACAACCAAGGGTGGACGTGAAGCCGTTAAAGTTTATTAACTTTTCGCCGCAAGCTGGTAAATTTTTGTCTGGGTTTTACCGAGAACTGATGTACGATTTAGTAACATTTCTGTTTTTGGGCTATCTTTCGCTTCCTTATGGGACTCAGATCTTCATGTAAGTTCATGAGTCGTTACTTCCATATAAGAAATACAAGCTCGCACGCGGGACTCTCTTCGAAGCTCCCTTTATGGTGTTGAATACCTCTGCCATGTTTTATGAGCCTTCGATATCGAAGAGCGTACGCACCTCTCGGTACCGTAACTTGCACCTTTTGACACCGTAACTTAGACCTTTTGATACCGTATCTGACACCTTTAGACACCGTAACTCAAACCTTTTGATACCGTAGCTTACACCTCTCGATACCGTAACTTACACCTTTTGACACCGTAACTTACACATTTTGACACCGTACGTTACATCTTTTGACACCGTAACTTACCCCTTTTTATACCGTAACTTACCCCTTTTTATACCGTATCTTACACCTTTTGATACCGTAACTTCGCCGTATGTTAACGTAACTGACGCCTCTTCGCAGTGATTCCCATACGCCATCGTATTTATGACAGTCATAGAGCCACGCGAGGCAGAGATATAAAACCCAACTAACTTTGATCAGTTCCTTGAATGCGATTAATTCATGAGTCACGTTTGTCGGTCCTACTCTAGAGACACTAATGGAACTCCAAGGCTGTTGAAGTGATATTGCTTATCAGTGCATTATAGATGTCAACGTATTGCTGTCAGTTTTTAATTCACGCTGTTTTATGGATACGCATGAACAGCTCAATGTATGAAATAGACATGCGATTCTATTGACGTTTTGAGACAAAAGTGGCTCAATTGAGACTTGATAAGCTTAGATGGCAGTGCGCTAGCTATTTACAATGTGTCTTTCAGAGTGTCTTGGTGGAAGGAGATGCGGCGATTCATCCGAGTTCGGTAGAATTCCCCCCTTCCTATCACGGAAAATTTGAGAGTCGCTCATCGTGCCTTATGTTACTAGAAAGAGACGGTTTTTTCATGGGTCACTCGGGTGTTTGCTGTAGATTTGACCGTTCCAATTTACTGTAGATTATTGTAAGAGTTAAATAATTTCATTTCTTATTGTACTCTTCTTTTGCGGAAAGTTGTCTCACGACCCATGCGTCATTACAGGGAATTCTAATTCGTGATCCCCACTTCCGAAGCGGTATTTTTCTCTCACTGTTTTTTCGGTGCGAGATGATCATCACCGGTGAAAGAGCCACTACGGGTCAACGTTTGTTTCTGTGTTTCTGTATAAGGATAAAAAGTATACAGAATTAAAGTTGTAGTCATACTGGCGTTAAATTTTACAAAGTAATTCAGCATCATCAAACACATTAACCGCGAGGAACGACGACACAGCAGATAGTTCAGCCATCCTCTCGCTCATACCAGCGATCAATTCTTAACTGAACTCGCGCTGCGAATTCTAAAATGTTTTCATCTCTGCTCTCAATAGCCAGCGATCTGTGAACGGATGCGCCGGCGCCAGCCTTGGTGCCGCAAAACCTTGTCCGGCGAGTGCCGAGGACGACTTGCGGTCGCTCGGTACTTGACTTTGTTCTCAATTCTCTCCATGGGATCTCGGAGCCAAGCGTCATGGGCACGTGTGAAGCTGTGAAGATAAGCTGTCACCTCATGTTAGATTAAATTCTCGCCTCAATCCCTATTCGTGCATCGGTATTAGCTTTATTGTTCACCGTAAAATTGAAGGATTCCTTTTGCCGAACTGTGAAGAAAGCAGTAGTCATATCCTGACTACGGGGTGCCCCTTAGACCCTTTCATACCGGTGCTACGGAGCCCCTCTCAGCCTCTGTCTTACGCACGCTAGCGCTAAACAAAGGCACTGTTCGGGACTGAGCACTGCAAGGAACATTTCTTTGTCACCGAGCAGTCACGGTTCCCTGTGTGGCCCGGCCCAAATGAGGTGACCAAGCCTGTAATTGTGGTCAATTAAATGCTAGAACTCTTAATTTCGATCTGTAGTTCAATGACCTACTTATGCGCGTGAAGGTTCTTTGTTCTCTATTTTAGAACGACTCAAGTAATAATATTACTGTGATATCTAAAAAACAAGAGCAGACTCATAGAATTTATCTTTGATGTTGCTGCGCCACAGAAATATTTTCTGTCCACTTAATAATAATTCAATGTTTAACTCATAGAGAGAATGTCGTTCGCTGCTTAAGTTTACTCAAGAGAGAAACATAAAGAGATGGTTACGCTTGGGGATACTTGCAGTCCGCAATTATATAGAGTCATGAAATTCCCACTTCGTTCAACCTGAGTTCGGCTGTTCACATGAATTTCATTCAATTGATTTTATTCTGACAAGAATAAACTGAAATCAACAGTCTCAGTATACCAATAGTTTGCCAGGTATGCCGGAACATACGAGTATGTACGATGTTAACATGGTAAACCCTCTGAAATTTCAGCCTAGTCAGGTCTGTCTCATACCACGGCTTCCGTTGTTGAACCTGAATACGGTGATCCGGATACGTACGGTTGTGTTTCATAATCGTGTGCATTTATGACGTCTCGTTCTCCTGGGATAACATGAAAATCAAAATTTTGACAAGTGCCAATTTGCAGGAAGGGCTACTGTGAAGTAACGAGATCACTCGAAATTAAGTTCTGGTTTCTTGAGAAACATAAAACAATGATAGAAATTTAACCGATGTAATTTCAATCTTGATTGCCGAAATACGATTATTTATAGTTCATCGATGTATATTTGTACGACGTATTTTGTAAAATGTTGTTCTTTAGGAGATAACATTTAATTAATCGTAGAGCTGTCAATTCATAGCGTTTATGAGTAAACCAATCTCTAAAGTTTCAGTCCACTGTAGTTGTGACTCTGAGAACCCTCAGCCCTCATGTTTAAACGAATCCTCTATACTTCCTTCTTACCATGATATCTTTTGAAGGATCTTTTTCTGGTACCCTCATTGTATTTTGACATCTCAAATGCTATACGTGGCCAATTACCTCCTTTATTTTTACATTTCATCAATAACAAACTTGTCACGCGATATGCAGGACTCTCCTGTATTAATTTATTGCAAGCCCCACGCCAACATGTATCCACTCATTTTTTTAGGGAGAGTGAAATTCGTTGATCGACTCGCAATACTCAAACTTGGAAATGAGCTCCCAAGTTCAAGGTTGAAGCATCGTGCTTATGATTTCAAGCATGAAGATAGTGGCAGAAACTATCCAATATTCACGGCCACTATAAGTTCTTTCCCTCCTCAGTATTGGCTAATGCGGATGCTTTGTTAATAAATATTATAAGTACGAGAGTTATGGTACGGGATAATTTTTCCATTCGCAAAAGAGACAGGTGTCAAACTATAAAAATACTACACATTCCGCTAGATAGAACGAAAAAATATCTATGCCAGCAATTGATGTAAAATGATCGGAAATTCACCCAGTATTCATAGCATAAAATTGGCAAAAGTCAATCCCTTTTCTTGCTTGAAAACTCAAGAAATGATGCAACTCTCTCCACGAATTATTCTCTCTCTCCAAATGCCACAGACGACTTGACCCGACGTCGTTAAGTAGACAGCGCGCTGGGGACTGATAAGCCGAGCTCACCCGTACTTGCAGAGCCTTTTTGTCATACGTTTTAATTGAGCACAATTTGTCATTTTTGATTAGGCTTTCTGTAAAATAGTTTCTTGCCGCATTGCTCCTTCTCATTTCTGTTCATTTTTTTTCAGAATAACGGTGATTCCCGTTCATTATAATGTGGTTCTTCTCGGAAAAATTACGGACATGAGCGAATGTCTTCTCAATATGATAATGAAAGCAATAACTATGAATAATTTAATAATGAGAAAACTTATTGTAAAATGACTAAATTCAATTGCCTAGGAGTTCGTTTGAGAGACAAATGAGCCTCTTACGAGCTATTCACGAAACTTTGGACGGGGATAGAATACGTGTTAAGATGTTGAAGTTCTTATATGCGAATATTCTGCGTCAGGGAAGCTCATATGATATATAGCATAGGGATACCAGATGAGCAGCTTCATGCATATGTATACATCTTTCTGCTGCCTGAGCTATGATTGCCTGTTTGATTTCCCCTCGACGTTATTCCGCAACTCAAGAGAGCTCACAAAAAAATAAGATTTACCGTGACCTTTCGAGCAACTCGGGAGTTGGGCGCAGATTTCGCTGTGCTTGAGGGGCGGAGGCAGCGCTATGAAATTCCAGTAAGAATTTAGGGCCATTCACTCCATATTTTTATGATGGGTTTGAATACACCGTGATGTCGATTACTGGTGATTCTAAGGGGATGTTTAGATGATGTTCCTCATGAAGCAATACTCTGATGTATGATTATATATATATATACCTTGGATATGACTATTTTCTCTTCTTTTAACCAATCAGTGACTATATTTACGATTATGTCAGGTGAAAAGGGTTTCGAATTTTTCTTGTTCATATAATTGTTAAAACAACTCGAGAAATCAATGTGTTCTAATGAGTTACATTCGACCTGATGAGCCGTATTTGTAACCATTAAACCATAAATAGTCAATATTTTGATGTGATCAATCGAGAAAAAGTTATGTTATTATAGAACATGGTTATTTTTATCAACAGTCATTCTTTATGTCAACAGTCATTGTTCAAGTCAACGAGGGTTGTTCGGGTTTGCCGCGTTTCATCCATATTCGCTTGTATTTCATCCATGTTCGCTTGTATTTCATCCAAATTCACATGTATTTCATCCATATTCGCTTGTATTCCATCCATATTCGCTTGCATTTCATCCATATTCACTTGTATTTCATCCATATTCGCTTGTATTGGGCATGTGGATCACATGCTGTTCATGCTAACCGGAGATTGTCCAAGCGAATCTTTCTCAATAGAACAAAAGCCGTCAGTGTGCGCTATATTTTTTTGTATTTCGTCGTAAATGTCTAAAAATAGGCGAATCTCACGATACTTCACAATTTTCCCAAAGTTTAGGTGTGATTGCAAGCAGAATTTTAGAGAATTTTGTTCGTTGCAGCGTGATAATTTTCTAGAGTTTGCTAACTTAACATCAGAAATCTCATTTGGTGGTTGCTGTGCGAGATGCATGAAGAACATCACTCCTAATTAACATCATTTCATCATAAGTCTGAGACTACACTATAGCTCTTTTGATGAGCTCAAAATGTCAGAGTTCTTCTATTTATGTGCAACTGAATTAACCAAGAGCCCCTTCACTCACGCCTGTCTTGTGAGTTTTAGAAACAGGATCGCCTTCAAGTATAGCTCGTTGGCAATGCCCGTAAGTGCAGACGCAGCTTTAGAAAGTGAGAGATGGGCGTAGAAGAGTATAGCCCGACGCTGGGCTGCAGCCCTGCGGAGAAAGCGGTCCGATCTTTTCGCTCTTTAAGATTGGCTGTCGTTCATCACAGCCGGAGAGCCTTTGTTCGGCAGCGCTGTACAAACCTGTTGAAATAATAGGGATATATGCGAGGATTTCAAAGCTTTAGGCATCAAGGTGGAATGTAAATTGTTATGGAGCAACACTGGAGTCGTAGGAGGACATTCGATGGAACATGATGTAAAAAGTTTTTAACTCTGCCTCTTTATTTGTGGACGAAAAGTTGAAGTTGATAGCTCATATCATCGATTCTGCACCTGTACCACATGTTGACCTAAAAACAGCTGTTCATTGCAAATTCTAACGAACATGCACCTTATTCAAAATGAATCGATCATAAGCTCCCCGGAAAAAAATAAGTCACAGTTTCTAATGTAGTGTGAGACCTCCATGGGCACGAGTAATGGCGGCTATTTTGCGTGGTTTTGAGCCTACAAGTTCGCTAATATACACCTCATCGGGTTTAATTCACTCTGGCATCAACCGTTTTCATAGAGAGGCCATAGTGCGTGAACGACCTGCTGGTTCAATTTGACGGATACCTCAACTAAAAAATTTACTTTTGTGTATTTGAAACACCCACAGAACATGGTAGACCGTGTTCTTCCTAGTATCGCCCCTTGCACGCAGCCCTCGTTCAAGGTTTCATGAGGTCTTCGATGATTGCGAGGACGGGCTTCATTGCTATAGAGACAGAATTTATTATTCATCAGATCACATGACACTTCTCCACTCCTCTATAGACTAATGTGCGTGACCTTTGCTAGTTTAAACAGCGGTATTGTGGGCAGGAGTAAACCTCGATCAGTTATGAGCCACTTCGTTCCACATATCCATCCTTGATGCAAAGGGATTTTGGTCAACGATTAGGGACACGCAATGGAGGTCCCTATAGGTTCCAATTTTCTCCCGACCACAATTTTACCTTGAATTGCCTTTTATAGAGGATTGTTTCCACTGTTGGACGACCTGCATAACAGTGAAGCATGAAACACCAGCCAATTCCGCTACTCCCTTCACTGAGTGTCCATTACTTCGACCAAATGCATTAGTCCCTTTTTACCATTTCGAGACCCCTAGCTTTTTCCCACCGCTGTGGAGTAACTAAGAAACAAGTTTACACTTTGCCAGCTCTGAGTAAAGACTGATACCTGTTCAGTACTTGAATATAACCTAAACCTCGGTTACAGCTTTAAAAACAGGTTGAAGAACATAGTAAGTAACTGAAGCTCGAATAACAATTGATGACTAATTGTTTTTGCTAGGCCTTATACTCGGACAATAATCCAGAAAAATTGAGCAGTTTATTTTTCATCAAGTGAAAGAAAAGTGTAAGCGTCTAATCATTTAAATACTTTGTGATCCTGTACATCAATATAACAATGTTCTTGCCGAAAATTTGTAAAATTTGTAAAATTTATGCATCATTCATGGAACTAAATCATAGTGTTAAGAGTTGGGGAAATAAAACTCTGTGTAAGTTCCATTTCGAGCAAAATTGATCCCAGTACTTAGAAACATGTATCTGGTTCAAACAATACGAATTTAAAAAGAACGAGATATGCATACTTGAATTTTTTCACTGAGGGAAATAAAGTTTGTCAAATTCCAGAGCCCAAAAATGTCCCCTGTTAACAATGATCTCGAAAATCTCTTTGTTTTTAAGTCATATTCATTAAAAAATATTTCAATATCATTTTTCACGATGTTTTTGTCTCTCCTTCTACTCCATCATGCCTTTTGTTTCCGATCGGAAACATGCTTTTAATTTCTGACCTTTGCTTTCGCAAAAGAGCCCTCTATTCTGTTGTGCTTGGTTCAGAAATTTCTCTCCACTCCACTGCTCAGATGCAGTGATTCTAAGCTCCTTTTTCGCATCTTCTTCCCAGACGGCGAACGCGTCGACAAAGCAGTGGCCATTCTGCGGCAGCTCAGCGAAGAGTGGGCTCTCAACGCTGAAAAAGGTGGGACTGATGGTACAACACGCCTGATGTGAAGCCTTGTATATACGTCGTGTGTGGGACTGTGTCAAGTCATGTGACTTCTGTGTTGGCCGTGCCGTCATCATTCGCACGATATGGACGTTGTTATTATTTGGATATGTATGTTAAAAAGCAGTATTGACATTTCACGCTGGTTGTGGACACGAGACTGCCGTGTGAAGTTCTTGTTTGGCTGCACTTTCTTGCCAAGTCATGCTTCTTGTGTGCGGGATGCTTGAATGTTGAGGGCGTGGATGTGGGGATTGTGTGCACCGCTTTCTAGCCAGGATGTAACCAGGCACGAATTCAAAGAGAAATATCATGCAGGTAAGCCACGCAACTTTAGCGAGTCCTAAGTCGCGACGGTTGATGTACAATATGTGAATGTACATGTTTAGTGTTTGGAGTGAGTTGCTCATACGTTACAAACAGCTATCAAGAGCTGTGTAATGATATAAATGATTAAATATTATCACGAGTCTGAAAAATAGGATCGTGATGCAAGAGCACGCAAATCACTACGTCAAATCATGAACGTTTTTTTCCGAGGAGATATTTTCATTTGTAATCTCGCTGAGAAGAAGGGATTATGGCTAGCGGAAATAAATCTATAAAGATTGTGTAAACTTAGGTATTTTTAAGTGGAACAACAGCCTTTCAGGGATACGGGAAAAAAATCTGAGCTCGTACTGTATACACAAAAATTTACGGTCTTTTCAGCTGATGAAGGCAAGATAACTTTCTCTCCCATGTGTTCCTGACATCAAATTCACAGGCAAAATCTCGGTTTTCTTGCGGAAAATTAATCAGTCTGACTTATGTTTTTACTTAATTACAATGGATATTATGCTAATAAGGTTAAAGTAATTTAACTGCAGAAGCAAGAAGCATTCAGCCTGACTGCCGTTATTATTGCCCGTTGTAAATCATAAAGCCACTTAAAATCGACTGCTGATATTTTTTAAAGAAATGACATTGATAGTAACGGCTTATAAAAGTATCTAATAACTCAGCCGTGCCTCGTAATTTTTCAATTTATAAGTTGTGCATTAACTGCCAATTGTAGATAGTTATGCTCCGCGACTTACCCCGAGCGTCAGAGGTAATCTAACGTCTGCACCAAAATAAATAATTTCCAACATTTATACTGACGAAGCTTTAACCTTATAAACGTATGTGCACTGCGGCATTTCATATTGTATTCGAGATTAGTCATCAGACCTGTGTCTGTCTACATTTTTATTTTGTTTCAAGTCTTTTTTAGTTCTATGTAATAGGAATGGTCATGGAATAATGTTAGTCTTGTCAGGAATGCCTTGTTCTTGGACCACAACTCTAAAGTTACATAAGCTTAGCATAACGTTATATCGTATCACGAATTTATATATTTTTATATTCACTGTAGCAATAAATTTTTGTTACGTATGAAGACATAAAGACATATTTGGTACAAAACACTCTCTGGTGAAGCAGTGAACATTTTAATATGTTTCTGTTGAGTTTCTGTTAGACTTAATTATTTCCCCAGTTAGTTTTTCTGCATCCAATTTTCATACAACAAACTGATAAATTCAGTTCTCAATGCATTTAATGCAAGCGCAGGAAGTTACTATCATTCTTTGACATCGCGTCAGCCAGGGATTGTCCTGAAGTTGATTCTGCACCAAAATTCTTACCTTAGAAGCCTGATAGCTTATTCGGGCCCACATGTGGTATATATCCTGATCCCGGNTGTTTCTAAAATGTTTCTAAAATATTTCTATCTGATGAATGGTATTTTAAGATGAAAATCTTCCTCTCGGAGGTATTTTCGTCCTGGATTTTTCCTCGTGTAGTGTTTCCATACACATGCATATTTGATGCTCCATGTATTTCCATGTCTCAACTAATTTATTTCCTTTATGTTCTTTATGGTTTACTTCTTTCGTCAGACGACCGTAAAGGTTTTACTTAGGAAAATAATTATCACATTAAACTGCAAAAATTTTAAGCATGTATCATAATCAGTTTGTGGTGTAGTGCGCTTATCATTGCTTGTATTTGCTCCTTGTTTTCAAGAATTTTCCATGCGATGAAAATATATTAAATGGTATGATTTACTGTCAAAGGCGTAAAATTTACAGTCAAATTTATCGTTCCAGACCCTGCCATGTATCGCTTAACCAATATGAAGTGAATTTCGCTCATCATTTTATGACTGTGCTCAGGAAACTCATTCCTCGTATCTGCTCTTTCTTTCACACTTGGATGACTGAGATCATCGAATGTTGTCAACCGATGAAAAAAAAGAACATGAGGGTTTGAATTTATTTCAGCTGTATTTCTTTTGAATTTATTGCAGAAGAGAGCGAGAATAAGGTTGAACAACTGCACGACAAGGCGGCCTATTACAACTACTTCAATCGTAGTTCTCGGCCCACATACCGCCGTAGCAGCAGCACCAACTCCCACAACTACACCTACGTCGGGCCCCCGGTTCCTGAGAAAGTAGACAACTTCTCCAACAACGAAACCGTCCGCTCAAAAATCAAGGAAGACGCTCTTGCCGTCGCCACTCAGTTGATTGAGATCGCCAACCGCCGTAGTCCAAGCCCGCCTAAATTTTTCACGAAGTCCAAATCGCCTTTCGATTTCTCTGACAACAGGAGTGATTCAGCCAAGGCTAGCAACGAATATTCCAACAGCAACTACAACAATCTGAACGGCAGTTTCAGCAGCAACGGCCCGCAACAGCCGCTCAATAGCTGCAGTAAGCCCTACGCCTACAACTACACCAAACCAGCATCCAACGGCCCTCTCACCGCCCCGCCTCGTCTCGACGAAAAAGAAAAACATTTCCTGCCGTTCACTTTTCCTGATCAGTTCCCGTACAAAATTCCTTCAGGGATGACCACCAACGGAAGCACTTCTCCATCTCCGCTTCTTCCTGCTTCGTCCAGGAGGTTCAGCGAAGAAAACGGCTTTAGACGCCCCCTTGGTGAGTAAAAACTAACACGGTATTCGCTAAGTTTAATAATTTAAGAAATATTTTGTTTCGAACACCTTCATATTCACGCCTCAAACAAGTTGGATAAAAATTTTCTTCAAGTGGTTCTCAATCACGGAGAATTTCAGGGCTGCAGCAGGGTTAGTCAAAATTGGGAAACTTAGACTTGTCAGGAACTGCCCAAAGATCAGGCGAGTACTTAGGAACAAAACGACTTTCGTTGCGCCGGTCGGGCGTCCGTCAAAGTATTTCAGAACCGGAGAAGCAAATTATGCGGTCAGAGATTTCCCTTTGGATACGATCTTCCCTTGAATGAAGTTAATTACGAATTCGAATCTCCTAGTTCTCAATGAAGTGTTTCATTTGATGGAACACATTCCTCTTATATTTTGTTTCCGAATGTTGAATTGCAATGTTTTGATACTTTTTATTTTGTAGATTATTGTTCAGTTTAATTTTTTCATAAGTACATACATGATAAATGTATTGCCCATTAGACTTAAATTTAGAGTTTTATCAGCACCCCCAATAATTAGTTTATTGAAGAATTGTTTTAATCTTATAATTACACTGCAGAAGTGATTTTGCTCATTTTGGAGCTTGCGTTCAAGTTTGGAAGAAAATAAGGTATCCTATTAATTAAGTTGAGGGAAGTATTTGGAAAGTACATTTGAGGCTGACAGTTGACATATAAAGAAACATTCTCACATATGATAAGGTGATGCATGCGCTAAAGAATGGTTAAAACGACGACTTTATAGACTGAGCATTCTCTCGACGTATTCGGATCATTTTAATAAAAATTCAGTAGCATCCGCTGTGGGAATGAGCTTAAGCCTTAGATTTTTTTAGGCTAAGCCGGGCCCTTAACGCTGACTTCAACCAGAAAACCCTGATTTGCAGTGAAGCACAAATGTAACAATTACGGAATAGCAATTGCTTTTTCTTCCAGCAACATATCCCTATAAAATTTTACATGAACATAATTTTGAATAGAAGTAAAAATTTTCGCAGTGAAGCCTTACAAGAGATTGTTCACTGAATAAGGGAAGCATGTAGTCGGTGGCGTGATATGCTTGATAATTTATCAAGCTTCTATTGTTTGCATTCAATCTTGATGTACATACCAAACTGACAGATTGAGTTTTGTAAATGGCAATTATTCATTGCCTAAGGAGTGTAATCTTAAAACGAATTCAGAATTACACAGATTAAATTCATTGGAGCATGTTATTCTTCCATGCGCTTCATGAATTTAAGTGGCTCAAGAATTATCGTGGACTAAGATTTTGGTATTTATCATTATTAGTGTTCTTAAGTGCTTCATGTCAAGTCGCGTACCTTTTTCGTAACATGACCTGGCGTACCCTGTGGAGTCATTCGCATTCTGTTAATAAATAACAGTTTTTTAAACCAAACTCAATTAAAAAACGGAGTACCTTTGAAGTAGTGGATAGATTCATACAAAAAGATAAATAATAACGAAACCCAGTTGAAGAATTTGTTTAGTAATTTTTTATACGTAATTCAGTGTTTTTAGCTTAACTAAACCCGTAGAAAACCTTCATTTTGAATAATGAAAAGTAAACCCAGAGTTTGTTAGCATGTGTTTCACTTCTTCATTGCAGTGTGATACAATGAATAGTATCCCCTCTAAACGAGCACCATTTTCTTTAATACATTTTATTGTTCTTCGTGATCGTAAAGAAAATATAGCCCGAATGGAGACACTCGTATTTCTGAATAAAACACTCCATTGCCTACCCTAGTTGAAGGTGAAATTCAATATACAATCGCATTATATAAGCATACATTTGTCACTTTTTACTCTACGAAATTTAATATCAAAATGCTGTTCTTCACTAGCAAATTAGATGATAGCAAAAACCGCCATGAGCTTTTACTTAATTATAAATGCGTAAATATCAGTAAAATAAATAATTTTGTATAAGCCACGACAACATTCCTTTTTGAATCACTCGTGCATCATATCTGGTTCGAATACTCTAACTATTTAAAACCCAATTTGCACATTTCCCGTCAATACTTTTCTTCTCCTCTAGTAGGACAATATTTGATAATTTGAATTGATTTCAAGATGCTGAGGGTTCACAACATTTCCTCGGCCCAGAATGGACTCTGGCTCACTCGTATATCCCAAATGAGCGAATATCGAATTTGTCGTCCTTGCGAATGCACGTAAACGTGAGGGGCCTCTTTTCTTGAAAAGTGGTGTTCGAAATTTCATCTCATGTGAAAAGGACTTGGAGAGTTTATTAGTTGAAGAATTAATTTGATGCGTGTATTATTCGTGAGTGCTTAAACTTTTTCTAACTTCAACTTTTCATAAGCTAATGATGCTTTGTGTATTTTAATACTTGAATCTTTTCGTTCATTCTGCGCAGCCACTCTCCACGAGGACGAGGTGTCTGCTCGTCGCCGTTTCAGCGAAGATACCCGGAAAAAGTACCATGGTATGTGTGTTCTCTGTGACGACTGCTTAATGTATACTATGATGAAATTGAAATTATCATAGTATACATCACGGGGACTAAGTATGATGAATGCATCCTGATTTCAAAGATTTTCTCAACGGGTTGAGTTTTCGTAAATCTTTTAAATGAGCGTTGCATTTTTTTTTCACGAGTAGGCCTAAGCTTTACGCAGGTTCATTGAAAATATTTGGGTTCGTGAGTCTTTATCACCGAAGAGTTTTTCGGAATCCAGATGTGAGTGGAATACTAAACTGATTAGAGGAAGAGTTTCTGAGCGTTCAACTATCTGATTTCTTCATTAAAATCTTCTCGAATGTGAGATCAGTTGCAAAAAAAATCTTACTTTCCGTAAACACCTGAAGTTTAGGAGCGTAGTAAGTAACAATAACTTAAGGGAAGATGGTCCCTGGAAATTTTTTCAGTCTTTTCGAAGTTAGCCCGCGTAACTAGTATATTATAGAAGCGTACGACGTTTTAATTATTGGCATTAATGTCTATTCTGTATATTTCTTTTTTACTCTAACTTCTGTTGTATAGCAAACAATAAACCGAAGAGTATAGCGTTTGACTATGTCAATGCTCTCGCATTCTGAAAGATTTAAGAAAACAAAAAGAAGTTGCGGAACACAAGCAAGTGAGTTTTTGACCTGTAATTGTGATAAAATTCAATTATAAACATTAGCTGTTCTTGAACTCTAATGAGTTGAAGGTATTGACTAAGTCTTTTGAGAACACAGTTTCAAAATCCTCCAGATAACATCTGTCGTAGGGATAACTTTTCTTTGTTAAATGGCTTAAACACAATTGTTCCAAAAAATATAGAAGCAAGACTTATGTATCCTGATAACCATACAAGTTGTTGACTTTTTGCTTGGAAACCTTTACATCTTGCTGTTAATGACATCCAGAATTCGAATGAAATACTAGCAGTCTTTATTATATTCTCAGCAATGCGAATAGTGGACGTCTTGAGGAGTTCATTTTTCAAATATATAATCAAGGATAATCAAGACTTGAGGATAATATAATCTTGATTATCTTTTATTATCCTTAAGGATAATATAATTAAGGATAATTTAAATAACTATATTCTGCAATAATTCCAAATAAACAATTTGAGAATTCGGGATTCAAGGCGCGTACGGACAGTTATAGTTAAGAAGGCGTGACGACGATTGGAATGTACTTACAAAATTGTATGCCTCACTTTAGAATGTAAATAATTTGCTAAATGACGAATCAACTCTTGCTTTAATAGACGCAAGCAATGCATTATGAATACAACGTTCTGGCCGAGGTGTATTTAACTCGGACAAAAATTATTTAGATTTGTTCATATTTTAAAGTGACCTTCGCGCATTGTCGTGAGTTTACACACTGGATCGAGCACAGCTGACGCTGCGTTAGTATTTTCACCTATACGACGAGCTTCATACGAATCAACATGAATGTAAACATACATATACGGTGGAGAAATTGGTTGGACATTCTAACAGTTCCGGATGATTGGACATTTTTCTCTTGTCGACCCAGACACGTCTGAAGTGGCGGACGAGCTGTACAGGCACCAGCGGCGCATGTCCGAGGCCGGGGTGCGGAAACAGTCAGGTACTGTAACTTTTGCTGGGCCAACAAGTCTCAATGAATAAATGTAGATAATATTGATAATAAATTTGAATCGATAAATCTAATGTTAAATCGATTGAGAGATTGATAATAGATGTAATTCTCAATAAATGTTAATGTAAGATGTTATTTAGAATTATTGCCTAATAAGAATGGTTCTACAGTCTACTGTTTTCCTGCATCAAAGAATGCATTTGATATATTTGTAAAATATTGTTATGCTTAGCTAAATAAAATTATTGGCTTACTAATGTCACACATAGTTTGTGTTGAAATTCACTCATGAGTCAAACATCAAAAATTGTATTCTTGTTAATTTGTCATGGTAGAACACGTGGAACAGAACAATACTATTAACTTTTCTAAGGATGGTTTGTGTTATAGTTTTTATTCAATTTTGCTGATTTGAGATTTGTGCTAGTGCTTACCGGTTATTGCTTTTCATGTTCTTTTAAAATTGCAATCCACCACAAATCTTGTGCCAACCCAAACCGTGACACCCTGAACGTCATCTCAGGATTTGAACATAACTCAAATGATGTCTCTGAGATCAGCAACTTTCTTATACACGAAGTGGTACATTTTTCTAAGTGAAACTTAATTTTTTGTGTTCCCTCCGCCAGCAAAGTGGCCAGTTCAAAAAAAGATTTGAACCTATTTTCTAAGAGCGAAGGGTGAAAGCCTACTTGTTGTCTAGTACACATTTTTGTTGGTTTTTTCGGTTTTGATTCTGAACGCTTCGTACTCGACCCTAGACAACTTTTCAAATGACGTTGTCATGAAGATTGTTGTGGATGATTTTTTCTCTTCATTCACTGTCATTAACAAACTTTCTCTTTTCGGGCTTGGGAGATTCTGTTGCAACTTTTTCACCGATATTTTTCCTATTCTCGTAATCTTGTCCTCCTGCTCTGATACCAAGGAAATATTAACTGTCTTTGTGTTTGTCTGGCTTGAAATTTATGACTCACGACAGTAATTTGTGTGCGGAACGAAAGGTAAGAAACTTGAAGTCAGTTATCGTCGTGCATCTCCGGTGACTCAGGTAATGCAGCCTGATTAACTGATTCATCGCACGATAATACAGCTGTATGTGTGCGCAACCACCACCAAAGCGGTAAGACAGAAATCAAAGTATTACTTAAAGGACTTGATTATACTTAAATGTATTTGGAATTTTAATCTCCAATAATTCTGGATAATGCTAATGAAACGTGCTACTGTATTTCCTGAATGACATGTTTTGAGTATAGAGCAAGTTTACTTGTATAATTATAGTATAGTATATTAGATGTTTTGAAGGCAACACTATAGTGAATAGTTCAAAAACCAAAGTATCCTGACTATACCATTCCTAAAGCACGTGTTCTTTCACTGCATCGAAGTGAAAATTGTGGGCTTAATTCATGTCAATTATCAAATCGATCGCGTCTACAAATTGAAAACAATACCTATAACGAGGATGTTTGTATGAAAATCATTGCAGCGATTAATTTCTCCGTATGATATTTTCCTTCGGTGAAAACGATTCAGCCCTTAGGTTTACAGCATAAGCTACACTAACAATCAATGCGAACGATTCAGTCCTCAGGTTTATAGCATAAGCTACACTAGTAATCAATACAAACGATTCAGCCCTTAGGTTTATAGCATAAACTACACTAACAATCTATACTGGACATTGGTGTTCGCTCTACGAAGACAATACGTTTTTAAGCTCCCGTATAAAATTGATGTAGATTTTGAAAAATGTTCCCATCATATATGTTTGAAATTTGGCTGGGACGACACCAGAATCATGAATCTTGAAACGAATCTACATGTGATAATGGGGTGTACAATGTGATGTAGTCGTTTTAGTGGGAAGTAGAGTGCGTCATATTACGTTAGCGCTGTTTCGAGTCTCGTGCAACTCTCCAACTCCTCCGAAAAAGGAACGCACTTCGCGTCCTCAGGAGTCACATTAGGGCTTCATTCCAGTCGACTAGAAGGTCAATTGAAATACCCCGCAGGGCCTCTGAGTCGCATCAATTATCTTGTGTTTTGTGTTACGAAGGCGTGCACTGTGGGCACTGGGTGCTTCAGGACACACTCACCTATTTCCTGATCGCAATCACGATGTAAATTACTCTTCTTAGGGAACCGTAATTACACGTTTTTCAACTCTGAAATACTTCCGTAATTTTTTTTGGAGACAGGAGACGTTTCGCTAGTTGAAGTTTCATAAAAAATAGTTCATTCCAAAATCATTCACATACAAAGTATAGAATATTCAGTTTTTTCAATTAGTAAAATTTTTATAAAATTACAGTCTTAAAATAATTAAAACCATCGTATGGTTCTTTGTACAATTCTGATAAAATTCAGGGAGCTGCAGTTGACAGATAGGCTGTGAAATGAAAAAAAATAGTTGAACCTATGAAGAATTAAACAGAATGAAGTGACGATAATTTGAACTTGAATGGTGGTACAATAAAGCTTCAGCGATATTGTGAAGATAATGAACCGAGAACATCCAACTGAAACATGTGACTAAATATTTGTAGAAAATAAAACAGTGATGTCAT
>VOMN01114166.1:0-13763 GCA_014899125.1 Orchestia grillus | reverse complement strand
TGTGCTTCATTCGAATCCAGTCAGACTTTTTCATCGGGCCGTTTGTAATTTTGCCCACCCAAGCGCAGGTATCGAACGGGCGGCCATGATTATAGATGTCCCAGCAAAAAAAGTTAAACTGGGGAGTTGTCGACCGTCAAAACCCGAATTTAACTCGTTCGCAACCGCTCTACGTTGCAGAGAATTTCGTAAATTTACGCTGTTTGTTCATGGAAATTTGACGTTAACGAACACTTTCGCCTGCAAAGTTTCAAAAAATTTCGTACGCCACATGAATGTGCTTCGCACAACGCCCACGCTGTGATCCAAACGCGTACCTGCGCTGATCTTGTTTGAGGTGCGATCACGGGATAACTCTCCAGCAGGTGCCCTGTTTTCTCTCCTTAATTTCATGTGGTTTTCTAAGTTTAGTTTTACAGTGAGTTAAATTCCATGAACTCTTCACCATGAAAAGATTTGCGAAAAAGTTCGTAAGACAATTTTTGAAGAGGAAAAGCAAGTTCCTTGAAGCTAAAATAATTGAAACTCGTTACGAGCTACTATTCAAATGAACACAAAGTGCCTTTAAAAAGAACATTTATTAATTCCAACTCGTTTTAACGTTGGGTTTTCGAAGCCTTACAACTACTAACGCGTGAGGAATGTGTAGTTAATCTTCATTTCCAGGGGAAGCACTCCATGGTTACGTGAAAATCAGGAGCTGAGCCGGGAGTCGAACCCTAAATTCCCAGCTACGAGGCTATCACGCTAACCAGTGCGCCAAGGAGCCCAGAAACAAGAATCCATTTTTATTCAAAGGATTCACGACGCCGCTTTGTCATGGACTCAGCAGCACACTCCTTCGATAAAATTTTTCAGTTAAAAAGAACGAGGAAATATTCTCTTCTTTCATTCGGGACTGCGATTGGTGTGGTCGGTCCCGATCTCCTGCAGAACTCAGAGCCTCCAGCAGCATCGACGTCGGGAAGCTTCCAAAAAATACGCCCCTTGTCCGGTCGACTAAAGACGCTCGTAATTCTAGAGCTGATTTTTATCCACTCAGCGAATATTGCGATCGACGCGGCCGCTGAGAGCTCGAGGAACCTTCCCTGCCGATGTGATCATCTCAGTTCTCGAGTTGAGGTGATCACCTGAGTCTTGACGGTGTCGTGTCAGGTGGTGTGATCACCTGAGTCTGGACGCTGTCCTGTGCTGGCGTGATCCCTGTCTGTCTTTGCCTGTTAATGAGATGATCACCTAAGGTTAAATATTTCATAGTAAGGCCATTGTTTGTGTCTGCATTTCATGGCCACTGTATACTTTGTGTATGACATGTTCCAAAGTTGTCCCTTGTAACTTGGTGTTCGTGTAGCTCTAAAATATAACTTTCTCCTACACCCCACGTATTCCCATTTGAAATTATGATCCATTCACCAAACTCCATTTTAAATTTTAAATTAAAATTCTCCTTCGAAATTGAGCGTTGTATGATCATTCGATCCGCTCTTTTAGCGCAATCTTTTTTGTACGAGTCTTAGGGAATTACAAAGATTAAGAAATGTATTTATACAATGTTTTTCATTGAATGTAAACTTAGACATGCTCTCGTAATAAGTCAGCAGTCAAGAATTTGAGTTCCCACGTTAAGTTAGAATTTATTTCGTTCGGTTCTTACATTTTTCATTTAAAACTGAGCATCTTCTGAATGCGAGTATTCGCTTTATTCCAATAATTTGTGTTCACACGAATACTTCTTGCAAATAGTTTCAGTGCCCATTGCCAGGTACGCGCGGGGGCCAAACGTGCGCCGGAAACTTTAGTGGTCAAAATATTTGAACAAAACTGCAGTTTCCAGGCATTTGCCTCCACGGCATAGCATACCTGCCTACAGCACATTCCTTTCAAGTGTGAACTTCAAAAACTACAAGTGTGAACTTCAAAAACTGCAAGTGTGAACTTCAAAAACTGCAAGTGTGAACTTCAAAAACTGCAAGTGTGAACTTCAAAAACTGCAAGTGTGAACTTCAAAAACTGCAAGTGTGAACTTCAAAAACTGCAAGTGTGAACTTCAAAAACTGCAAGTGTGAACTTCAAAAACTGCAAGTGTGAACTTCAAAAACTGCAAGTGTGAACTTCAAAAACTGCAAGTGTGAACTTCAAAAACTGCAAGTGTGAACTTCAAAAACTGCAAGTGTGAACTTCAAAAACTGCAAGTGTGAACTTCAAAAACTGCAAGTGTGAACTTCAAAAACTGCAAGTGTGAACCACTTACCACGCGAGTGTGAACCACTTACCACGCGAGTGTGAACCACTTGCCACGCGAGTGTGAACCACTTGCCACGCGAGTGTGAACCACTTACCACGAGAGTGTGAATTAAAATGAAGTGGTGCCCGCGCGAGCGTGCGAGTTCTCGTCCGTCACATCAACAGCGAGCAGCCAGCATTCATGCAACGCTGTGATTGAAGTGAGAGATTTGCGAGCTTTCAATTTTGTAGACGCAATTGAATATTGGACCTTCATAGGTTCGGCTGGCAGCTTTTGCGATTAGTTTGGGCATGGAAATCACACCTTTTCCTTTCATCGAAAATCATATCTTATCGATATAAATTAAAAATTATTGCATATATATCTGCATTCATGTATAGTCGGTCAGTGGATTTCCATGCTCATGTTTATTTCTGAAACATAAAAACCGTTCAACTTTGACCGGCATTGCTTTTTGGCGGTAGCTTTAAATCACCCGATGTACAATCTGCAGAAGCTTTCGTCGAAGTGATTGTCTTTTGGGACGTCAGTTTTGCAGAAGAGGCAGCCGTATGCTTTGGAAGTGCTCGTGCTAAGGCGGTCGTCCATTGCCTAGTAGACTTTTACTTCTCTTCTGAACTACCTCCGACCGACGAGCCTGATTGGGCACCAGATCGAACGACCCTTCTTTAGATCTCTTTCATGGAGAAAAACGTTCTGTGGAAGTTAAAAACTCCGGCAATTTATGGGCAAATTTTTTGAAATTTTCCATAGATTCGTCTAAATTTCTGCCAGAGCAAATGGTATAATTTTGACAGTAGAAGCTGACAATTTATCGGACTATTTTGGCTTGCGTGAAAGCGGAGTTTTCTGAATTAGTTATGTGATGTACAGAATGAAAAGCTGTGAATGTTGTGCTTTATTTTCGCTCTAAATGTCCTTTTTTTCTTATTTATCTGAGGAGTCTAATCATTTTGAAGACTCATGAGCAATTCACTCGAATATTTGTCCCCTTAGCATGGTGCCTCTTAGGGGTATCGGATAGGCAATAGGGTGAGGTTAGTTAGGTTTGTCCCTCATAAGCTAGGGGGACTGGCGGCCCCAATGGAGCACTGGTAGGATCCCTCAGCTATAGATAGGCCATCGGAACTTCTATCTTTCCTGTCTACTTTATTTCTTTCTATTTTCACACTTTCTTATCTATCTCTGCATTGCCTTTTGTTCCTCTTCATTCTAAGTAGCTGTTTCTATGCCTAGAGGATCCCGGGTGGGAACATACCTTGTGCATAAATTCCCCTTTCTCTGTAGTCCATACTGAATGATCCTTTTTCCTCGTACTTTATGGATCCCATTTCATGTAGGTAGGGAGCGTTAAACTAACTAGTCGTCTTATCCGTTGATTTTGCGACATAATTCTCGAAAGTGACAAATTTTAAGGCTGAAGGTGCACCTAGGCGTATTGTTTTGAGAACATCTCCGCAAAATTACCGACGACTTTGCGAAGTTAAATGCGGGAATTGCAGGAGTTCGTACAATTTAGTGTCCACGTACTACAGACAAATTGATGATCAATGTGTTCAATACTGAGAAAATTCCCTTTCTCCCATTACGCTGATGGCCAAAGGGTACTATTTATCCGACTGGAGTATTGAGGGCTCCTTTGCCCGATTCGCTTTCAATCGCATTGAAGTTTGCTATAAAATTTATGGATTTTTCAAGCCTCTGAGGAAGCCATCGCTGTCGCTGATCCGTCTCTGAGTGTCAAGTTGGTCTATCACTTCTGAAGTTTGACAGTCAAAAGTCTATGATGGACACTCCATTGATAATTAGACAGTGCAACGGCGAAGATCATAGACACAAATTAGGTTGCGTTCCTTAGAAGTTTGGACATCTTTGTTATTGCATTAAATTTTTGATGAGCGAACTAATTCAGGGATACGGCTTATACTTATTACTCTTGAAGACGCAGTATTCCGATCGTCTATCTTTTTAGTGGAATGACTGTCGATAAGGAAGAGGAATACTCCTCTGGCTGCTAGATTATTGTTCTAATCCTAAAGGGAAGCATATTTTTTGAGTAAAACTTCAAAAGACTAATCCGCTCTTCGGAAAAGCCGCTGAAATTCAGGAAAAGAATTAAGTCGTGAAGCAAAGCTCCCTCGTCCTGCTTGCTGAGAGCACTGCAACTCTGTCGAATTTTCGTTTTGTATTTCTCTACCTGTGGATAAAGAATTTGAGCTGGAATGATGTGCTTCCTGTGTTATTCTTATCAGCTTTCACACTTCTAATATCCTTAAAAAATGTTTCCTGGTTCAGACAGCGAACGCACTAAACTTTTGAGAGAATTTTAAATTATATTAATAACCAGGGTTGAAATGGCGCGCAGACGCCTCGAGTTTCGGAGTTTTTTGTGCTCGGAAAAACTTTCAAACGTTGCATCGACTGTTATTCACTGTTCATTCATGTGGAAGAAATTACCAATAAAGTCTTATGAGAGGCTTAGGCTCAAAAATCCTCCCCAATAGTCGATCGCACCATGATATATTTCACACTTCTGTAGATTAAGCTGAAAATGTCGAGTTTATTTGGATCACGTTTCACTTGCAGCATTGCTATTACGCGATGATCATGCTTTTCTCGTAGTCAACTCATACTTTCGAGCATAAGCTACACGTTGTTTTCGTTCGAGTGTTTTACCAATGACCTACATAAGCGTACGGGAAAATTGCAACGACGTGTTCTAGGAGTACTCTGATCATTTTCATCAGTATCCTGAAACATTGCAAAGTCTGATTTTCAATTTCTACGTCGAAGCGAAATTTCAAGAAGAACCCGTAAGCAGACTTGTGCAAACCCAAGCATGTTGTCAACACAGCGCATTGAAAACATCAATTGGCGTGGGAAAGGATCAGCCACGATTGCAGCACCAGCACAATTACGGAAATCACGTGTCACTTTTTTTTGGCGCGTTCATTTAGCTCCCATAGCTCTGCAGTAATGCAAATCAGTGTCAGGGGACAAGACATGACCTCTGCCAGCGTCCAGAAGAGAAGGCGAAATACTGAAGCAAGTTTCCGCGTTATGAAGTTCCAAGTCCCCTAGCGGCATCGTATCGCTCTAGTGTTCGGACTCGCCAACCTCGTGCTGGTTCTCTCCTCTTTTGTGTGACCGCCAATGACCGTAAAAATTATTTTGGTATAAGGGAAGCCAGCTCTGACATTTCCGCAGGATATTCCTCGTAAAGATGCTAAATTTTGTTTTCTCTTGTAAGGACTCTTTTGGTTGGAGCTCTTGGTGGCGATCGACGCACTCAATGGTGTGGCTGGTGTTGCTATCAGTGCTGCTGTTGATAGTGTTGATGGTGGTACCCGCGCTGTTTGTGCTGTCACAATTCTACCAGTCCTAGTGCTGCCGTGTCAGCTATATTCCAGCTGACGCTGCCTCTTGCATCTAAAGCAGGTGTTGCGGCTGTTGTTCTTGATATATGCAATACTTCTGTTGCCGCCACTGTAAGTAATGACTATAGCTATTGCGGCTGTTGATATCACTGCATAGCTATAATATCTGTTGATCATGACGCTACTCTTGCTGCATCTGTTGGTGATGACCCTAATGCTATTATAATCCTTGTTCATATTGACCTCATTGGTTTTGCTGTTGTGAATAATGTCATCACCTTTGCAACTGCTGATAACATGGAGTTGCTCTTTTTGCTGTTGTTAATACACCGTTGCTGCGCGTCCCACGCTCCTTGATGGTCCTTTGAAGTTGACGAGGAGACTCTCCAACTCAAAAAAGGGCCATTACCGGCGCGTTATCAGCACTCTTGTGCCATTATAATCCGGCTTTCGTTTCCGAAAAAATTCCCATCCACGTTGTTGTGCGGAAAGACTGATTGCGAGTCAAACTTGCTTACAATGCTTCCTGTTGGTGAATTTGACAAACTTTATCTGATTCGGACCCTCATCCTAGTGTACCTATCAATGCCTGACTTAACTAGTGAATATCGTTGCTTTTTCATCGGCATGTGAGATGCCAAAACGGAAAAATTGGATATCTCGTCGTCATGTGAGCTGTGTTTCTGCAAAACTTTCCCGTGATCTCGAGCGGGTTTGCATGCGGGGAAAAAGCGAAGTGATCGAGCTCCGACGGCCATGGCGCGGAAATGGCTTCTCCCGCTACTCTGAAGACTCGAGCAAAGAAGCTTAACTTCTTACGGGGAATGCAATTCTTATTTTGTTATTGGAGATATTTCATAAATGTTGTACCGAGGATTTGAAGGTTTTCTTGTCTGCTATGTTTCATGTATAATTCTAAAGCTGTGCGTGCTGGATGCACGCTAGCGGTGTTGCGTCCTTAGGCACATCGATCTCGTGAGATGTGCTGCGTATGATGAAGAGATGGCTGCTTTTTGAAATTATTATACGGCGAGTGTCGCATAAGTATGTTCTTATTAGACGAATCAACATATTAGACTTCTGAGCTTCTACAAAGTGTTTCATAAAGTTTTGCTTATTTTTGATGGTATCGAGCCTGTTGGTGAGATTTATTTTTTTCAAATCTTCTCTCCCTTCTATGAAATTTACACATCAGCAATTTATTGATCTCTGCTTTATCGTGATTTAAATCGGTTACACACGAGCACAGTCACGGTCTCCTCTGCGTCGCACATTTTTCTCGCTAATGATTTGAATTTTCTTCCGTAATCCCCAATGTTCCTTCAGAAGTTGCGCCCTGTTGGATGAGGTGTTCAGGTCCCCAATGAATGGCCTATTTAAAATAACCAATACGCCTTGTTCTCCGTACAGATTTGGGCAGGCATGCTTTAACGGCACTCTCGATTTTTACAATCCATCGTAATGAAGCCATGGCGCACTGAAGAGCGTTAAGTTCAGTCGAGTGTCTTGAGATTTTTTATAATAACAGCGATCGATTCAGTGTCAACGCGTAAGTTTGCGGTAAGCACCCAGACCTATGCTATAAAATGTTAAGTTATTACTGCAACACGTTTTATTACTGCAACACGTTGTGAAAACTCAGTACCCAGAATACCATTACTCCCAATGACGCTACTAAAGGGGTATCAATTATACCATTTCTCTGAATGACGTCAGTTAAATGGACACGAGTGACACCATTTCTGCTAGATGACACTGGCAAAGACGAAATGAGGGATACCATTTCTGCTGGAATAACGCAAGTAAAGATGGAATCAGTTATGCTGTTTCAGCTCAGAGATGCCAAGGAACATTAGTGTTCCTTGTTATTCGCTACATGTTAATGAGACTTCCACGTGATGTATCAATTCGTATAGTATCTGTTGAGAGCAGTCTTCTCGCTGTTCATAAAACAATGTAAAATTCTTAACACTTTCCAATAAATGCTGAGCCTTCCACTCGTCGCTATAGTAGCTAATTTCAGCTATTTCTTATGATTATTGGTTAGCTCGGTTAGAGTTAATGATTCCAGGAACTTATCGTGCCGTCAAAGTTATGCCACTGTAGTTACGTGGTTTTTTCAGTCAAATAACCGAAGCAGCTGATGTTCACAAATCAAATATGTGAATAAATCTGACAGATTCGTACTCATGCTGTATCATTGGCAGCCCATCAGGATATGCTTCCTCCATGTTCTTCATGCTAATGAGTAATCGACTCATCTGCTGATCGTTCCCTGGCGAACAGATTGGCAAAAGATCCCGTACGAAAAATCAGCTCTAGAATTGAAGTCCGTATGTTATCTCCTCTTATATCATTTTTTCTTTTATCTATCTAAAAATTTCTCAGATGCGAATTCTGAGATTTGTACTTGAGAGTAAGAAAAGCTTCAGACATGTGTGTGCCGATGGAAATTCAAATTATGAAGTAATGCAGTGAGTGTAGAGTAAGCATCGAATCGAGATAATCAGATATTCTTTAGAGTGTCATTTCAGAATGTCAGTACAGTTCAAGTTAGAGAAGAATTGTCCCCAGGGGACACTGTTAGGCTGCCTCAGCTTTAGTTAGGCCTTTGGGCCTTCTATCTCGCGTGTCTACTTTGCTGTTCCTCATTTTCATGCCTTCAAGGCCTATTATTTTTTATCTTTTTTACATCTTCCTTTTCAACTTGATGTTTCCAAGCACAGTGAACACTCTGTAAGAATACACGTGCGCATTGCACGTTTTCTAAAGTCAGCACTAAATGGTCCTTTATTTTTTGCACTCATTGGGTCACATTTCATGCGGGTAGGGAGCTGTTAAGTAACTAATAATCCAGTTTCATATACACTAAAATTTCAGCGCATCTTGGCGAGTCCCCACCAACAAACGAATCGTTGTGCCAACACCGTGAGACAGCAACAACATTTGCTAAACTTAAGAGTAACGTTCTCTTTGAAAATTCCAATTCACTTTAGATCGCTACTGGAATAAGCCCGGTTGGCTGGACCCCGTCCGGCAAACTTAAGGAATCGAACGGAGGCGTCGCAGTCACGTGACCAGCAGCAGCTGGACCCGACGTTGCCCTCGAAACCTTGACCAAGACTTGGCATGCAGTCAGGAAATGGCAGTCCATTTGGCAGCACGCCACTCGCGTCGGCGGCAGAAACAGCAGCGATCTCTAGATTTTGATGCTGACAACACTGAAGCCGCCCTTGTCTTCTTGGCTTTGGGCGACGACGCGGGCGGACGGCGGGAGAGTGCAGCTCGTAGCAGGCAGCTGCCGGCCTTGGAGGCCTCTTTGATTGCCCCACTCTGGCCAGAATGCTGCTCTGGGAGAGGTCCTGTCAGCCTGTCGTTGCCTTACTGTTGCCACAATGTTGCCAGAATGTTGCTCTGAGAGAGGTCCTGTCAGCCTATCGTTGCCTTACTATTGCCACAATGTTGCCGGAATGTTACTCTGAGATATGTGCTGTCAGCCTGTCGTTGCCTAACTATTGCCAGAATGTTGTCGTTGCCTAACTATTGCCAGAATGTTGTCGTTGCCTTGCTGTTACCAGAATGTCATAGCCTGACTGTCGCCCAAATTCGAGGTATGTGCTGCTCAGCAAGCGTGCATCCGAACCTTAGCGCTGTTGCGCAGTGACTTGGCAGTGACTATCACTAATTCAACTTCTCTGACAGTGAAAACCTGACGACACAGGCTATTTATTACCTCGTCCTCTAATTGAGCAACTTATGTGTAAGCATCGGATATGAAAGCTCGCCACGTTGAAACTAGTAAATTGGCTAAATCTAGGTTATATACACGCTCTGAAACGTAAGATAATAATCATGTTAACATTTTCAATCCGAGTTGCATTGCTCAAACCACCATCGCTCGTGCCTCACATCCACACTTTACTTTCTCCTAATGACACCGCAGCTGGGTCTTGGTTCTGCAGTCGCGGATGTAAGAACGTGAATCTGTATTTGCGCCTGAAGGCTTGCTGATATACGTCAGGAACCAGAGGCCAGCATCTGACGTCACTGACGAGTTTCGTTCAACATTAATTAGTTTAAAGCTCAGTTGGTGAGCCTGTTCCCCACCGCCCTAGATGCTACAAGCCTACAGTTTCCTTTGATGTTGCAATGTTGCAGCGTGGCGGTGCAAAGTACTTGCTTGAGCTCCAGACCAGATTAGGGTGTTGCTGGGATTTTATCTCCTAACTCACAGGAGGTTTCATTGTGTTGGCAGACAGGGAGCCTGCACCCAAAGGCGCGCCTCTGGTGCGCGTTCGTGCGAAAAATTTGGTATGTGAACATTGAGGCCAGCATCACAGTTAAGCTAAATACATGAGAACTGATCTGCAGTTGACCTTAGTCTACATAATATCCTCTCCTTATTTTCAAGCTATAAGAGCGAAATTTAGAAAAAAGCGTTCCTGAAAAAAGCTTCTAGAAAATACCGTCTTTTGAAATCAGTTTGATCGATGAAAACTTTGTTAAGCATTAGAATATGAGAGAAGTGTAAGAATACACTTAGATTATTGATTTATTGCCAGTTGGTTTGGGGAGTAGCTCTTTTGTCGTATGGACTACTCTCAGAGATGCTGAAATAACCTCACCTCATTTATAGTGTTAAATTTGCAATACTACTTCTATTTTTACTACAACTACTTCTTCTACTACAACTACTTCTTCTTCAACTGCAACTACTTCTTCTTCTTCTACTACAACTACTTCTTCTTCTNTTTTACTACAACTACTTCTTCTTCTTCTTTTACTACAACTACTTCTTTTTCTACTACTCCTACTACTTACTTCTCCATAAGTGAATTTCCAACGATTGTGTATGGACAATTTAGGACCGTGGTGTAACATGTCGCAGCAAATGGGGATGTTCCTTCCTCAAAGCTGCAAACGTTTATTATTTCAAGCAAGCGCTCATTTAGCGCTCTATTTTTGAGAGTAATATAAAAGAAATAGGTTATGATGAGGCCTTTGATACGAGAAAAACTTATGAATTCGCACTGAAGGAGAGTACATAGTGTTGCGTTCCGAAACCGTTTGATGAAACCAGGTCTGTTTCATTCCCAGTAATTTTATATCCAGCGACTAAAGCTATTGTGCTGTGCTGGCTGCCGAGGGGCAAAGTTCCGTTCAACTTTGGTTGAGCCGCGACTGCACGTCCAAACCCATGCTCGAATTTCCAAGCTTCAGTATGAATTTGTTACCGTCGATTACGATATTACCAAAGCTATGACGTGATGTCTTTTAAATGTGAGATAACGGGTGAGGTATTTAAAGTGAAATCATTTTTCAAACTCGTGATTCGTAGAGATTCTATGTGTTTACGTAAAGTCAATTGAAGTCAAGATAAAAGTATCGTCAAGTACGAACGTACATTTTAGATTATTTTCATCATTGCCCTCGACGCTGAGCGCAAACATTTCTTGGGAACACCTGTAGATGGGTTACCTTTAATGCCAGTTGTTACGAAAAATGCCTTCGTTCCTCAAATATTGGTTGCATTAGAGTCATAAAGTAAACTTAATATGAATGTCAATATTGTTCAACCCAAACGAATTTCCTGATGAAATTATGAATTGTTAGTTTGTACTCTTCTTAAATGCTAATACAATCAAATTTACTTTTAATCTAGAAGATAAGTACGCACTGAGGCGTCCTTATTCTTCTTCATCTTCTTGGTTCACGTTGAAACTTTGGAGAAAGTTAAGAGAAGAATAAAACATTCGAGTAATTAATTTGTCACGGACGACTCTCTTTGCGCTCTAGAGAAATCACGAGATCTTGGCTTGAGTATGGATTCATCTTTTGAAGATATAAAGAATGAAATTTTGCAACAGCCAGCCGTTTTAGATAACATTGGTTTTTAAGAATTTGAAGGAAGTGTTTCTGCTCGTATTACCTAATGCATCGCTTCCACTTCGTGAACTAATTTTCTATTGGAAATTCTTCGCTTGTCGATCCCAGCTAGGTACAGTACGCTCTGACAGGTAGTGCACATAACGTCCCTCGTTGACTTTGTGACTCATGTTGCTCATCGAACACCTCCCATTGTTTTGTAAAAATGGCCCCTTTAAATGGCCTTCAAGCTCTATTCATCTTTTTTTCTCTCAAAGTGGCAAGAACAAGAACCTACTTTTAACATAACATTAACTTTCCAGAAGACAATTTTTAGCTCATTTTCCTCGGAATTAAGAACTTGGGACACGCCACAAAGGAACGGATTATTGAGCTTTCCCGCCACCGAGTGGGTCAAATGAGGACCACTCTCATCTTCATCCCAACAAATGAAGCTGTAAAAACCTTGCGACTTTTCCGTAAATATTTCATTCGGTAGCCGGTCGCACTGCAGTGTATTTTTTGTGAGTTTTTGCTGCATTTATAGCGGGCACCGCCCGAGGCTCTCACTCTCAGCCACTGATGAGTGTAATTGACCGTTTAGCATAAATGATATAAAACTCGGCGCCTTTTGTGCCCCCGCGATCATTAGTCTCTGAGGATTTATTCTGCGATGGTAAAACAATGACGAAAGAAACGCAAGGGCCTCCAAAAAACCAACCTCGATTCAATAATGCACTTAATAGAAAATGCAAAAAAATAACGCACCGCTCGACAGCGCTATTTATCGAGCACCCGCTCACGGCTGTAACTAAGCGGCCTGAATTATTCCTGAAGTTCTCGCATTTTGCGTCGTTTTATTTTTAAATTATCAATCTGGCCCGGGCGAAAAGCGTCGTCGAATTCCCATTCTCCCTCCCAAAGCGACCAAAACTACTATATCAATCATGAACTCGACCGAGACTACTGTATATTAATCACGAAGGGCCGTTAAAAAACTTCACCTCACGCTCGTCGCAGCGAAGATTTTCCCGTCCTGACAGATTGGTAATGAGCGAAATAAACTGAATAAAATCGAGAGGTGAATGAGCCTTCACGTCATCCGATCGAGGAAAAACAAGAACTGAACTAGTGTGCAAGTACGCCCAACCTCGAAAACTTTATCGGCTGTTTGGCTCTGTGTAGAGAGATTTGCGATGGTATAAATGAGACTCGAAAACATTACCAGTTTTGAATATTTCTGAGCCCAAGTCTTGCTGCGAGTTTAATGAAGTATTTGTTCTCCATTGTTGACTCCACCAGATTGTAATCTCAGCGACGGTGGCAATTCTATCAATTTCTCTAAATTGCTTAGGCCATTTAGAGCCAGTCGATCTGATTCCCGGAATCGAAAAATCTCGGAAACAATGGAGGCACGTCAGACGGTGGAGCTCGCCCTGCTCCAGGGACGGACTGTACACCAGCACGACGGGTACACGTACATAAATGTCTTCGCCGTGCGTGAGCTTTGATCACCAACGAGAGATTGAAATACATGTGATTTACACTCTAAAAACACATTGCGATATATATACATCAAGTAGAACTACTTGTCATACGTGTGCAAACGGCAGTGTGCGATATACGTACGTGTATGTTTTTGAAACAATTGAAAATGATTGTGAAAGCCTTTTACAACTTCTCGAATTATAACGTGATATTTGTCGTTCATACAATTAGTCAATTGTAAATCATTTCATATTTCATTCGCTTATGAATGATTGTATTTTTATGGTTGGTTTCCCGTTTCGACCAAATTACTTACCGGACGAGTAAAATTTGTTCACAGCGACTAAAGCGTACATGTATTATCGAGCAATCATGTGTAGCTCAAGTTGGTTGTACCTGCAATCGTACGAAGATACAACTTAACTGTATTCCTAAAGATCATCTCACTGCACTGTTGCCCTTTGTAACTTGTTCACACGCTATAACTAGTCATCCTTCGAGACTGGAGCGCAGTGCGAACGAGTCTTCAAAATATTTCCTCCGGTATCCCGGGATCGTTACTAATTAAAAAGTGGCCTCGATGAAAACTTTTACTTTTGTTTAAAATTTGCAGGTTAATTTTTAACCCATTTTTATTTTTCGAATGCAAGCATAGAACACGCACCTGCGTCCAGCTACATCCACTTACAAAGTACACTTACAGTTGTAGCCAGACACACAACACCCTTGCACCTATGCGTTTCTTGCACACTGCCACTAGTGGCCAGACACACCACACACCTCCACTA
>VOMN01114148.1:0-13579 GCA_014899125.1 Orchestia grillus | reverse complement strand
TTCATTGAATTCCATGTTGTTTGACCGTGCCCATTGGTAGACTTTTGTAACTCAACGCAGTTTTCGACACTTCTCACTTCCTTATGGATCTTAGATGTGAGACTCTTCTAAAAATAGATGTAGGGCTTCTGATAACGCAAGTCACAGACTGCGGGCTAGATGAGCTCTGTGCGTTGTGCTAGGAATTAGTATGCATTTTGATAATGGGGATATAATCTAGAAAGCGTAGATAAAATAGTACTCGCGGTAACACGCCGAGCGGGCGATAATCAGGAATTACTGTTTGATTTCAACATTTCATCCCTGTTTGCTTTTAATATTTCCTAAACATTTCATTGGAAACATATGTAGTTTAATCCTACCTCTCTTAATTTACGTGCGTAAAAACTATTGCCCTTTCCAATACACCAATGGTGGAGTACCAGTTTGATTTTTACGAAATTGTAACCTCGTTGGGAAGACTTGACGTTGATAGGATGTGCACATTTTCACGCGTACATTCTGGAATTAAGCGATCATTGGATGGCCGCAGGACTGACACTCCCCTCGAGAACCCCCTCTCCGTTTGCTGTTAAAAGTAACCTGTCCATTATCAAAATAATAAACGTAGTGTTAGCTAGACCAATCACATTTATTTTCAACGTAGTCTCTTCAACATGGTCTCTTCAACGTGGTGCGTCTCTTATTGACGAAGTCATGTCGGGACCTTTGTTTCATGCCTTCTATGGAGACGTACATGGTGCGTCTCTCGTTACTTGACCCTGGAGTGGCCCTAGCCTTTGATTTATCTTTCACTCTTCTGACTCCAAACTCAACCCAATTTCTTTTAAACCTTAATGTTCACCCGCGTTCTTCCGCTCGGAAACCTGGCTTCATTCTCCTACCTTCAATTTCAGTTTTAGATGTCTAGTTTAAAAACAATTAGTTTCATTCACTTACTTTTGCTTCCAACTTGATTCATCGATTATCATCCACGTATCAATCATAATCTATAGCATCTATGAGAAATCTATTGTGGTGCACTGGCAGCGTGATTTAGAACCAATGACCTCATAAGAATATTCCCCCATCACGACATCCATTTCTCACCAACATCAATCTCATGTTCTGACATCATAAAAATCACCGTGTTTGCGAATATACTTTACCCAATTTTTTCGCCTGCTCTGGCTACACGACTACGATTCGCCATCCGTCCATACTCATAAGCCACCCAATGACAACAGCATCAGCGTCCCAGCGCTTCTACCCTCTATTTCACACCGACAGAACGCGTTCCGAGCGATGTGAGCGACAGCATGTCTGCATCAGGCCGCTGTAACTCGCACCCGCTCTTGCGCTGGGCTCGTGATGCGCAGGCGCGACTTAAGCGTTTCATCGACCCTCCTCAGGACTGACGTGCTTTTCTCAATAGCATAGATGACAAACATATGTATATGTTAATGCAGTGACCGCATCGAATACTATGAATAACCAATAATTTGATAATTATCATCTCGTTTGAGAAACGCAACAGGGGATGCATAATTCGGACGATTACACTTTATACCCACATTTGAAATTTTGTCTGTTGAATTTTAACATTCAAGAAACGTAAGTTGTTATTCGATGAAAACGGACCTAACGTTCCGTAAACGCAAGATAAATTTCACAGTGTTGCGAGAGAATGAACACCAGGAATGAAAATAGAATTTTATGTGACCTAAACGAACGATGAGACAATGAGTTGTAAATTCGATTCTGCAATTACCGCCGAGACTCAGAGATGAGGATGTCATTGCACAAGAGTCACCTTCTGTTCCAGGAGCGAGTCCTTCAGGGGCAGAGCTGACGCGTGCTTGGGTCATTATCGTCGCAGGGGATCAGCGATCCCGTAAATGCAGGCTTGTCTCCCTGCAAAGAAGAGCTAATAACTTTGAACCGTAAGGGGAGTTTTGATTGTATCCAGATTTCATTTGTTCTCTTGTTTGTTTTGCGATGCTTAATCACAAGCACCCGAGAAAATTTTAGGGCAGACGACAGACGTAGTTGAGATTTCCTCGGTAGTCTTACTTTTGGAGGGCTAGTGAGCAAACACTTCTTCACCGTGTGATGAAGTGTGTTGCTAGGGCGTTCGAGCGTTCAGTGTTGAATGTCGATTAAAGTATGTCCAAAACTTTGATCAAGAAGACCCAGTTGCCCAAAATATCAAACAAAATCAAATAAAGGAAAAAACTGTATCGAAAGTGCATCTCGGGGGCCATTATAAACAAGCGAAGGAACGCTTCAGCACGAAGTGATCGAGGAGAGACTGTGTGTCCGGTAGTCGTAAAAACAGTGCCAGTGAAAGTCTGAGATTAAACTTTAATTCAGTAGTTACATCATTGCTACTCGTCTGCTAATCGAATTTCGCACTGAAGCCATGTATTTAAACCATTGTATTTAAATTCTATTCTAGTAAATTTACCTCATTTTAAAAATTCACCTCCTGGAAATTTTTGACTGGGAAAACGTTTCTTGTAGAAAAAGTTACTCATTGAGCACTTAAGAAAAATATTAGCACAATAAAATAATAATGAAGAGTTTATCATCAATAATGCTGCATTTTGTGCCGTTGCGTGCACTCAGAGTGCTCGCTCTTCTTATCGCGACACAAAGTTGTCTCGTGAAAACGGCGGAGTCCTCCGTCGGTAGGCCATATTTGATCAACTCAAAGCCCGTATTTTCATATTCTACTTTGTTTCATTTCGACATTTTAACTCACAATCTTGCAGCACAAAATTTCAACGTATTTTCAGAGATAGTGTTATTCGTCCACGTTCTTTCAGTTCCTATCAAATATACTAACAGAATTAGGTGACTCCTCAAGGAAGATTACTTCCTAGACTTGACGCATTTATGGTATGTGAACGAATTAAGCCGCTTGTCATCTCATGTCTTCATTTTTATGGTACGAATAGCGAAATTATTTCTACGCAAGAATCGCAGTCTCGTATACTCGTGTCTGTTCCTACGTGAAGGCCTAGCTTTTCTTGAAAACATTGTTTCAGTTTTTTTCCCACCGATTTTGTGTTTCTTCCAAAGCTTATATTTTGTTTAGACAGACAGGCGCATAAACTAAGAGTGTAGGCCACCTCTAGATCTTCAAATCTGTGCCCTGTGTTCGCAGCAACGGTGCATCGTTCGAAAACCTGACTAGCTGTCTGACGCTTGAATGTATGTTAAACAGACTCTTGCTTGAAAGAAGGCTAGGACCCTAAACTATTTTCACGAACCTGATAAGTTTTACGTCGTTAATTTTTAAAACTCACTCTGTCGGTATGGGCTGTTGCATCGATTTTACATGAATAAACGTGAAGTGCTTGGTTAACCATCTGTCCTTTGGTTTGAGATCTCAAAAAACTTGTTTTTATTAATGAAGTGAACTTGTTTAGCACCACGATTTCATTTCTAATTAATAGTTTTAAGTTTATTAGGTTGATAATTAAGTTTAATTAAGTTGAAAGATTAATTAAGTTTATCAGGTTGAAAGTCTTTCCAGATTTAAGAATCTGTTCATCAGAGGCAATGCAACTTCGGGAAGTTATTCTTTTTCGAAAATGTTGAGAGTACATTATGAGCGTTTCCTTATATCATCCAAGTTTAGAACTGATACCTTAACACTGTATTTTAACCACTAGCAATTTGGAGAAATAGCCATTTATTTTCCTCATATATTGTATGAAAACACACTTTAAATATGTACACTGGATCAATAAATTTTGTTTGGTCTCAAATAAATTAATTTTTAGGATTTGAACGTAGTTATTTACTGTGAGGAAGCTGAAAAAGTAAAACTATTCTTGAAAAAAGAGTAAAATATGAAAACAGGTAGGGGTGCCTAACCTCCTACGTCAAATCTGAAATTCGAAAGGTATTAAAAATGCCTTCCGAAGAACATAATTTTCTTCATTTGCTGTACAGATTTTTCCGTACGACATAGATTTGTGTGCCAAAACTAGCAAAATTTCGCTGCAACGTGTAAAGAAAACGGAAGGCAGTACAACGAACTGCCTCTGTCAACCAGCATTGAATAACGCGCAAGCGTCCACTGGTTACGAGATCATTGCGTCGTACATGCGATACCCAAGAAGACTTCCGTCGTCCGATAATATTTTTAACTCGACCATTCTCACTCTTTTTTCAAAATGCGAGAGTAGCAGAGAGAAGGGGAGATCTCATAACACAAAGGGCGGGTTTATGCAAGCATCCTCTGCCATGTTATCTCATTGCCTGTCCTCGGTCCTATTGCTTGTCAGCTTCACACAAGTCTTCCGAACAATATGGACTTTGCTCAATGGCTTGTCAATTCTGTGCTGTGACATCAGAGACACAGGACATCAATGGATGATCCAAGTTTCGTCAGGGCAACAGGAGTCTCGCACTAGGGGCTCGTGTGCTCGATTGATAACGAGCTGCTTCTTCATGTCACGCTCGTCGATACAGAACGTATCGACAGATTCATTCGGCTAAACTCGTGATTGTTTTTATTCAATCATATACTTCTGAGCGGTCGTTGATGGTTGCGTCATGCACGAGGCGTCCGGCCTCATGTTTCTAAATCATGGAGGCTGCTGAACATATTTAGGTCAGCTTTTTTTGCTTGAAAAATCATTTGTGACTTTTCAGCAACAATATTATATTTTTTCAGGTAATTCAAGGCATTGTTAAGCAGAATTGTATAAAAATACAGAATAGTGCAGATCAGGGAAATGGATTCACTTCTGCAAAAATCAACTCCTTGTTTATACCTCGATGCACCCAATGCATTTCCAATGATCATTAAATTGTTGCTTATTATTATTGTGAACATTTTAATTATTTTGAATTATATTTAGATAATTCTTCATTTAAAAGGAGACTAGTCATGTGCTTGTGAGATTTTCATATCCATTTATTATTTTTTGGAATTGTATTCATGTTCATTGTTCTTTGGGAATATAAATGAACAAAAAATGTTGTAAGCCATTGATAAAATGTTATAGAATTTATAAAAAGTGAATCTAAGAATTTGGCAATTCGTAGCACTCAAAACAACGCTTGTATGGGCGGCACTAAATTGTAAATTTGTGGCTCTTAGACCTTGATTATTGTTAGCCACATGCCATACAAAAGAACTGAAGTGCCTGAAATTTCACTCAAAAGTGAAACAATACTTTCCTAAATTTCGGGTTACGTTCGCGACAGCAAAGGTTGGCCGCTGTTGGAGCTCAGCTTTACCATGTCAAGTACGCCGCATGTTTTGTTATATCAATAGCATAACTGAGATCTATTTTCAATATCTCCTTCGAAAGTGCAGCGTCTGAAAATTTCTTTTGCTTATGAACATCCAGAAATATGAAAGCGAAACAAGAGTTATTGTTAAGATTATATTCTAAATTTAAGTACGGAAGGGAAATGAATGCGTGGGCGCAATAAAAAATTAAAACACTGCATTACAGCATGCAGCTATTCAAAAGTGCTTCACCTGTTAATTCAGAATAGAACCTTTTGGAATCTACTTTTAGCCTCCGAGAATAAAAACCCTCGTGTTTTTACTTCCAAAAGCCCAGTGCAAAATTTATAGAGTAAAAATTGTTTATGGGAGTATTCGAGACGATTGCATAGCATACTCCAGATGAGGAAAACAACATCCTCTCAAGGAAAAATTTAAAAACTGAAGTATACTTTTTTATCTACTAACTGATCATTTCTGCTCCAGGCTCAGTCGTTTTTAGCAGTTCTATATTATCAAATACCATCTTTATGTTCAAAATTCCAAAATGAAAAGTGGGATATAATTTTTTTTTTGAAACAGTGAATTATCAGTTTGTTTAAAAACGCAGCTCATCTAAAAGATGTAGGTCAATGCAATCAATACTCATCACTAGTCTATGTCAACCTTGTTCCCATTGAACGATTCCAATGATTTGTTCTTTTAAAACATGGTGTTTCAGTTGTATGATGAGGAAAATTATACCTCACACAGTAACGGTAGATATAAAAAGTAGAAGTACCTCTTGTAAAACATTGTTATTATTGAAACTTGGTAGCATCGTCTCCTTCCTCTTCCTCATGGAGAGAAGATATATTCAATTTTTTAATTTTTTAAAACTCATTGAAAAACAGTTATATATTAGCATTGATTTTCAGTTTATTTTGTAACTTTATCTTAGCATTTCTCTTTCTTAAAATTACGGTTTCAGTATAGATAGTCCGTTCCGCGTTTCCTAACGTAAGGAGCCCAAAGCAAACGTTTAGGTCGCAGCAGCGTAGTCAGTGTTGAAGTGTCTCTGTAGTGTCCAAGGCCGAGTGTGTTAACCTTCCGAGAGAATTTGCTTTGCGTGTTTGACATACTGCATTCCTAAAGTGAAGGCACAGATTTAACTTATTCGTAAAGTTCATGTGTAGCCGTAACGTTTTTTTAGTTGTCAACTGTTAAAATTTTACTCGACATTTCTGAAACGAGTCCAGCCGAGTAAGTTCCTGTTCAGTATTAATCTTACTGTTCCTGTGCTAGAACGCTGGAAAAATCTTTTGGGCTGGAATAAGTAGACACCCCAAGCAGAATATTCATCCCAACGCTTGAAGCCAACTCGTACAGCTAGACCCACAAAGTGGGTACAAGTTTTCCCATTTTGGAGAAGTTCACCAATCTATCTACACTGGCAGGTAAGCGTTTTGCCACTTGAAATACTTTTAATTTGTCGAAATTGCAAATAATTCACTTGATTCCTGGCAGCTACTAAGTGTAATTTGCAGCTACTGGCGGCCAATGATTTGCATGCATAGTTAAACGTATACTTAAGCTGAAAAGTGCAATACAAAAATGTATGTTGCTTTTCTTAAACAAAAAATATTGCAGGGTATCTTAATCAGAAAAGTTTGAACTAAAAAAATCTTTTTAAACAAAAACCGGTAGTATTATTTTATCTGAGAGTTGGGTTTTAGCTTGGATATAGGGAATAGTTTAATAACCAACATCATAATGACTGAAAGACTCGCGACTAGGTATTGTGCTCAGGCGTATTTTTCCCGTTTCATGCCAATACTATTTATTCAGTTAGCTCATTAGGTTCTTTGTGTACAAAATCTGACAACAGCAAATGCTGGACAACACAACTAATCTAAGAGTTAAAATTTTCACGGATCAACGTCAAGTAAAAAATTCCAATTGATGTAGGTTAACTTGACGCATTAATATAATACTAGCAGGGCCCGTGAAAATTTGACGGAAATTTAGATGAACAAACTTTAGATAAACCAGGCCGCGAGAAGTCGTCCTCTCAAGTGTTGGACAAAGGTTAAAAGGTTCAGGGCAGAGATAGTCTGGTCTTGGAAGCAATTTTCTTCTTCATGATGTGTGTAGTCTGAACTCTATTAGGGAAACTGAAAATGTGTCGCGAAGACTAGCTTTTTATAGCCAAACATGCAACCCGCATACTGGATACTTCGCTCGAAGCCTGAAATTTCACATGCAAAGTGTCGAAGCGTGACGGAACGGTAGGTACGTAGGTAGGTACAAGCGTATCAATATATAGATCTCTCTAGCAGCCAGCGTTTCCCAACTTTTTTACCCTTGCGGGACACTTGCGTTTAATATTGACAAGGTTAGATGTAAGTATGTGTTTAGCAATATTTCGCATGTGAAGTTAAACAAAAATTTAAAAATGTATTAGCTCATTTAATTTGTTGTTGCAGAGCCTCGTTCGAGAAACGCTGTAGTCTAGCAAATTGGTGGGGGTGATAGAGGGTTAGCACGCTAAGTCCTGGGCTAACATGGGCTGCGGCGAGCCTGGGTAAATTTTCAGAAGTATTTCACGATCCTCATGCTTTAACACTTGAGAGTTCTGTAGAGAAATTATTACGAAGGTATTTATTTCGTGAGTTCTGAATTTTTGGGTTAATGTGAGTTGAAAATCGGCTGATCTACGCCTAGTGTTTGACATAATCTCAAGCAATCCCCGAAAGGCGGATTAAGTAGCTGAAACAGATGAATCAATGAAATGGGCGATACTGTTATCATCTTGTCATTGGGTGATGTAATATTTTCGGGCTCTCTTACGTTATTCATTGTTTCATTGAATGTTTTGTAGGATATACAATTGATAATTTTCTGTTTCTTTTTATGAGCTAAATATGTACAAAAGCGAGGAGATAAATTTTACTGCACTCTCGCAAAGCCCAGTGAACATTATACTTATTTGTCAGCGATAGGCCGCGAAGCCAACATAGGTGTGAAACCGAAATTTTACCAGTGAAGTCAGCTGACCCGGGCTGCTGTGGGGTCAAGTTTCCTGCTACTGAATGTTCAGTGAATTCCTGGTTTGTTTTCCGATGAACGTTTTATTTCAAAAGCTTAGGTAATGAATTCAGAAAAATGTAGAATATTCGATATTCTTTCCTATGTAAGAATGAATACAATTCTTTTTCAATTTCTTCTAGAAGAGTGAGTACAAAGAGATGATGAAGGGACAAAATCTAATTGTATTTGTCTGTTTTTCAATTCTTCGTAATTTCAACAGTTTTAAAAACACTTAACTGGTACGTCTTGAGACACGCATCGCTCACATTACTACAGCGTCTGACGGCTTACAACTCGAGGAATTGCATTTAGCGCGTGCTAGTGTAATGTACCTGAAGGTTTTTTTCGTGGCGCATTTTTTCGAACTGCGCCAAAACTTTGTGAAAAAGATGCCCTCTCAGACTTTTTCTCAAATCTGAAACAAAGTGATCTATAATATTTAAGCCAAATGGTGCTTTCATACCTTACAGCGCAATATAGCGAGCTACTATGGGCGAAATACGTAGGATCTCTCCCATGCAGCTCGACCGTTACCGGCCGGGGGCGGTTAGGTTGGCCTTCAATGAGACGTCACTTCTGAGAACTTATTGCGTCGCTTACGCGTGCAGCCTGTAGCAAACGTGGTTGCCTACGTCCGTGAGGCTGCCTGCTTCTGTCACGCATTCATGTTCAAGTTCGTGCGTGCCCTCTGTTTGCTCAGTTGTAATGAGGCGTGAGGTTTGAATAGCTGAAAAGCAACTACGAAATTGACAACTGCTGCGCAAATTCGCTCCTCACAATGATGAATGACCCTAAACAATTACGATAAACCGGCATATGCCGAGCAACATAGCTGAGATCGCTGCTGCAGCGACGGCGGTCTAGCCAGGCATCGAAGGACGTCATGCGGTGTGTGCGGTGTCAGGATAGCGCTGTGGTTGGGGTCAATCTAGGCGTCGATCAAGCGAAATATCGTCTATAGGGGATTATAATTATCAAGCAAAACATCGTTTATAGGGGATTAAAATAATTTTTTTAACATTATTGCTACTATTTGTATTCTTTCTACCTGTTTTATATTACGTAGAACCTTTATTACGATTCTAATTTAGAATGTGGTTTCTACCCTTCTAAAGCTAAATCAAATGCATGAAAACGAGCTTTCATGGTTTTAAATCATTCTGATTTAAGATTTTCGAGACGTGAAGTGACCCAGGTTTTTTTTATTTAGTTCTAAACTTAGATCTTCATCCTGGACAAACAAATTACGCTCCAGATGCCGGCACAACTTGATGCTCATTGGACTCGAGCAGGAAGACATTTTTGTAACTGCAGAGGCAGCAGCAGCAGCTCTATCTGGCAGGCTAAGGGCATGCTTTCCGGGCCTTCGTGGTCTCTGGTGGCTTCGTGAACTGATCTTGACAACCCATTGCTGACGGTTTGCTTTAATTTTTGGTTTAATAAAATTCGGCGCTAATGGATGAAGTGCGGATGATAAAATTTGCTCGTGTTCACAGTTTGTCAACTATTTTAGCAGCTTCAAAAAATTATCAGTGTCATTCCTCTCTGAGGGCAGTTCGTTATTCAACCTACACTACATTACGCTATAATGCAGGTATTTTAAGTACGGTAGCGTCGTAAACACTGAACATACTTATTCGAAATTAGCGATTAATTAGCGTACGATTCCTTTCATTATTTTGCAATTTATTTAGCAGATTCCCCCTATGATCTAAAATACTTAACAGATCACCTATTCATTCGCGTAAATCTATGCCATAATATGACACAATGTATAGGGTGTAGTTTTCTTCAATGTAAAAACATATAGATGTGCGGCGACGATGCAAACGTCTCGAGTTGATCATATTTTGTCGAGTTGCATGCGTTTGCAAGACGCCAGGAATTGTTTACGTCAGAGTAGGTGACCATCACATGTTCTGCAAGAGGTCACCGTTGGCTGGCTGCGGTCGTAGAGTTCCGGCGCCTGACGGGGAGACTGGATGATCTCCTCAGAGCCGCCATCATCTCTGAACTCTGAAATTTTGTATTAAAATATTCGTTTATTTTTCAACGGGCTCGTGACAAGAGAGAGGCAATATTCATGCTGTGGAACACTTTCATATAGCCGATTTTTAAACATTGTGCACAACAAACTGAATCGATTTCCGCTTCACTAAATCCACAAAGCTTGATTCCAAAAACATTAAATAAATATGCTAGTGCACTTGGTGCTTTCTTGTTGGTCAGTTTTTCGATGAACTTGCTAGTCAAATAATGTAATATTTTCAGGAGTGTTGTTCACTAAATTAAAACTGACATGTATAGTCCGCTCAAAAGTCTCGACAGTTCAAATTTAAACAATTTCAAAAATTTTGTGTTGAAGCGAACTCAACATTCCCTTCTAAAAGACGCCCATTAGATACACATTCGTTGAGAAAATATTGCAACGTAGCGCTTGAGTCCCAAGGTTTGCTTTCGACATTGTGTGCCAATTTCAGATATAACTTGATATTTTCACGGTCGATCCGAACTCTCTCTACTGCAATCTTTAGCCTCAAGAATTTCTACTCAACTCTCTTCGCGCTTCCATGCCGCATCCAGCCAGAGAAAACATTCTTGTTTGGGTACGCAGCCAATCGAGAGATGTATTAGTCCTGTAGAATATACTGTAGTTTTTCACGCTACCCTCAGCCAAACTGGCATCAGAGCGTGGGCTGCAAGTTGTTCAATCGGATTCCAAGCATCAATCATATCTAACCGCATCCTGTCTTCGTGAAACTTTTGAGGAATATTAAATCATTCAATAGTCGAATACAGCGACGATTATATGGAAGCAGAAAGGTAGATGCTGTTTCCATGTTTAAGTCGTAATTGAATGGCATATCTAGAATTCCTCACTTTAAAAGAAGCGAATTTCAATCTATATATTAATACTCATGTACCTACCTACGTACCGTTCCGTCACGCTTAGACACTTTGCAAGTGAAGTTTCAGGTCTCGAGCGAAGTATCCTATATTCGGGTTGCATGTTTTGCTATAAAAAGCTAGTCTTCGCGGCACATTTTCAGTTTCCCTAATAGAGTCAAAAGCATCGTCAAAAAAAAATTGTTTCCAAGACCGGACTATTTGTGCCCTGGACCTTTAACCTCTCCGTCACTTGAAATTACCACTTCTTATGGGCTGGTTTATCTTAAGTTTGTTTATCTAAATTTCTGTGAAATTTTTACGGGTTCTGCTTGTTACTATTAAGCCTTCTAAGCGGTTAAGCCACCTTTGTTTCTAAGCTGGACGTTTTCCTTGCTTGAAATGTCTGCATTCGCATCCATGAACGTCTGAACTTCTTAGCCGTCTTAGCCACACTTTCGTACACTTAGACATCAATGTTAATTAAAAGCTCCTCATATTTGTAAAATTAGATTGTAAAGTTTTTCCATTCAGTCCTGAGGATCAATAGACAAAACACTGTGACGGGTTGGCCACGTGAGACACTGAAGCGTACAGAATTAAAATCGTTCTCTATTACTAAATGTAATCAGGATCTAAATTAATAGACAGCGATACATTTAGTCTTCTACTACAGTGCGTCGTAGAAAAGCATTTATTGATAGCTGAACATAACAACCCGCGAGTTGTAACTTTTTAAAGTCGTTGTAGAAATCGGGTATTTGTTTAGTACTAGAATACATATATGGACAAGCTCGACTCTCATGATTCTTTAGCAAAATCATATTTGTCAGGCAGTTAAAAGAAATGCAAGATGTGCTAGCGTCGGGACAAGAATTTAGCCGCGTTTCTCATGAATGTTTCATGAGGGATTATGCACCATACGAAAGCAGAGAGGTGGTGGCAGCCAACAAGTGTAGATAGTCGACGCCTTGCTGGCAAGATCAAGAGGCCTTTTTCCATGTAGGCTTTTTTTTCTCCAGATTTGTTTGTGTGGAAATGCAATGGTTTCGCAACCGTAGTAGGCAACCGTTCGAACTCAAGGACATCTTATATTGATGCCCACGTAACGCCGGTATATATGTGCATGGCTCAATATATGAGTGAAACTTGCATTTTCTTTACTTTCATATTTGCAATGATAAAAGACATGCAGTGTACGGACATCACTTCATTATCATATTGTGTGGCGGTACCGGCATAAGTGTTCACAGTGGTATCCGTTGTTGCCTGAAGTCTGATAATCTCGATCATGTTGAGCTAGAGCCAGCCCGGGCTGTGCCTGTGTTCCACCTGTACCTACAATGTGACACACTTGTGCCAGCGCATATTTTACTTTGTATTTTGCATGGGACAACCTTGCAACAGAACACGCAAACAAGAATGTATGAACAATTATACTATCCAAACACTGACTCAAATCTGACGTCTAGCTGTAGCAGTCTCCGTAAGACGTCACCTCTGAATGCTATGAAATGATTATATTACCTTTTTTCAATCTAAGGCCCTAACTCTTCGTTGTAATTTAAAGGAATCTTAAATACCCCTTCATTCGATACAAATTTTATTACATGTGCGTATAGGATATGATTTGAATAGCGGCATACGTACATATATAAATTTACCTCCATGTGAAGTGTTTCAGTTGACTGTTGAGGCAAATTGGGTGAGGGCTATCACGAACCTCCTGTTTTCAATTTTTCGCCGGGAAATTATGAGTTAGAAAATGATATTGAGAAAAAGTTACTTGGTATCAACAGGAAATAAAATTCACTTATGTTTTTCACGGTGAAGTTATTTCCTGTACTTTTCGGAAAAGTTTTTCCCATTGCTACTCAGCAGATTTTGAATAGATAAACTCATTATTGACCAAAATGACCGTACGGTCCCGTTTCGTAAGGATACCGCTAGTTTTTTGCAAAAAGCTAAATGCAGCTTCGTTGCAAAAATAATCTGGTTGATAACGACTTATTAAATAGAAGACCAATGTCAGACAGACAGTATCAGCTCTAGTTCTAAACTCCTGGGGGACTAAAAATGTTACTTTACATTATTCTCCCTCCATACTCGCCCTGCCAGCTCAGTGCAGGAGTATTAGTTCTAGCACTCGGTGCAGAAGTAATAGTTCTGGCACTAGGTGGAGTGATAGTTCTGGCAGTCGATGCAGGAGTATTAGTTCTGGCACTCGGTGCTGGAGTAATAGTTATGGCACGCGGTGCAGGAGTGATAGTTCTGGCACTCAGAGCAGGAGTGATAGTTCTGGCACTCGGTGCAGGAGTGATAGTTCTGGCACTCGGTGCAGGAGTGATAGTTCTGGCAGTCGGTGCAGGAGTGATAGTTCTGGCACTCGGT
>VOMN01114142.1:0-15398 GCA_014899125.1 Orchestia grillus | reverse complement strand
TTGACCGCCATTTTTGACGGTATGGGGATGCTAGTTATCCTACTACGTATACAGTTTGTAGGTTGTTTACTTGGCTTCTCCGTCTCTTCATCAGTATTCCATAGGAGAATATCACTTCTCCGTTTTCCTCATCAGTATTCCCTAATAGAATACCACTTTTCCGTTTTCCTTATCAGTAATCCATAGGAGATTATCACTTCTTCATTTTCCTCATCAGTATTCTATAGGAGAATATCCCTGTTAGCCGCGCTCAGCGATGTAGTGTCGTTGATAAGATGCTGAATATCGTATCATAAATGACTGTAGTTTAAAGGAAATAAAATGTCTAATTTTACAGAATACGACAAGGCACTGTTTTGGTTACGATAGATTGATTGTGAATAGTTGATATCAAAAGAAACGATGGGGAACTTTAGTGACCCATTACGTTCTTAATTATAAAAATACCTTTCAAATTAAGAATAAATATAGTAAGTCCAGTCGTTTACAAAGGGTCGCGTACACTAGTTGTGCGATAATGATGCCTAACAACCTATGGGTGTGTGAATAAATAAAATAAAATTGAATATGACGACATGAATGAGTCGAATGGTGTATTCTTGGATTGCAGCACAGGCTCGTACTTGAAACAACGCTAGTGACGATCGAATTATATCAACACCATCGATACATCTTATGTCATGCCGACTAAAAGTGGGACATTGCTCTGGTGTAAATGCTTCGTCACTTAATATGCATTTTGAAAAGCAATTCTCGTATTTTGCAGCAAATGCAGCCATCCGTAGACACCTACGTTAATATTTTAATAGATGTATTTTTGTAGAAATGTAATTTGTAAATAAGAACCCGACATCGTTTCAGTCTAGACTCTAGAGTAAGTGCTGGCTTATCGAAGAGAAGCCGGCTAAATTCTATTACTAGAACTTTTATTGCTTCGCTCTAACAGCTAGGGTCTGCTGCGAACTTATTCTGATGGTAAATTTGGTCAGGGCTCTGATCCTGTACACCGCCTTCACAGTAAATCCATCCCGTAACATGAAAAGGAGATTAATGTAAAAGGAAACGTTTTTACTGACACTAACTGTTTACGAACACTTACTCGCTGTAAGTAAAGAGGCTTCCTTTTACATTTGTTCTCCTTTTAATTTCACGAGTGACATTTCCGAAAATTCGATCAATTAGTTCTATCCATTTTGTGATTTGAAGGCTGCTGGACCACCAACTTTTATTCCACCCGTAAACATACGAAGCAGGTTATGTGCCGTTTTCAATGAGCCGTAACATATTTTCCTGCTTAGGCACATTTTTGCTGTTGAAAACAATGATGTCATACAAGCCAGAGACTCCTCTAGCTTGTTGTAGATTATTACGGAAGCTTAATTGCAAAACCAAAGGCTTTCTCAACAAATTTACTGCGGAATTTCAGCGTCTCTAAGTTAATTTTCTTAAACCTGAGCCCTGAATGGAGAAACGCAATTGTCAACCACTCATATGTTTACAGTTTTCGTTTGTAAATGGTAATACAAAAAAAGGAATCGAAAGTTTAAACTCCACATTTCAAGTATAGATGTTGCAAATCGTTACGGGATCATATTCATCACTTCATTGAATGAAATGAATCTTTATATGACTGTGACCTAATATTTTATTTTATAGAGTTCACTTTCAGGTTTGACCATGGTCTATGGAGACTCCACATTTTTTCCATATCGTAAATTCAAAGTATCATTTTCATTCAAATTATCACTCGAGGACTCGAATTTTTTTAGATGTCTCTGCTTTATTCACTTCATTCGACTGAAGATCAGTCATAGAGTCATTGTTGAACCTCGAAACAAATTCTTAATTACGACTTTGGAGCACAGAAATCATTTACGGAGAGAATACAACTGAGTGAAAACCATAAGTTAAAAATATTTATACGTACAATAAATTACGTTTACTCAGGAAATTCTACAGACCAATATTTTCTTGAACTGACCCTAGTTGAGAACTTATGAAATTAAAAGGGTGCGCAAATTTGAAATCGTTAGAGCTATTAGAAACGATCTCTGAACTAGCCAGCGAATGCTATTGACTCCTAAATCGTAAAATGTGAATTGTTTTCTCTTTTAGAAAGTTTAGCTCGGCCGAAGTTGGGACTCCACAGTAAATGAATAAGATCTTCGAAGAATTTCATCCAAGGCACAGAACGTATAATGAGAAAAAAATGCTGATCAAATATGGCCAAACAGAAACCAAATTGGCACACATCTTGAAAAAATTCAACCGGATGTAGTTGAGAAACTTTACTTTTACATTTTTGTTGGCAGAAATCTAACAATGGCCTCTTTTTTTTACCAGTGATTTTCGAACCCTTGTTTGTGACAGTGAATAGAACGATTTGCTTTTTAAAATGATTACATCTGTCATCCTTGTTTTTTAGCATATTGTATCATGTGATGGATCTGAACTTGCATGTTTGGTTACAAGATTTCTAGAAATAAATAGTTTAAAAACATTACGCCTCCTGGTATTTACATGCATACTCTTTTTAAAATAGTGCAATGGGATAAATTAAACCATTATCATGTGGGAGATACATATTTTTTCTTCAAATATTTCTTGAGACGGATGTAGCCTGTATAGAGACTACATTTTTCGAGTCATGAGGGAGTACAAAATTTCAACAGCAGGAATCAGCTACAACCTCGAAAAAATTGAAATGTGCTGTGTTGAAATGTGTGTGTGTGATTTTTTAGAGCTTGCAAAATTTGTTCAAACCATGTCTCTTTAACAGCAAAATTAGATTTAGGTGGTTTTTTTCTGTTGTAATGGCTGCTCACGTAAATTTGTGGGCAGAATTTTAAAAGGTAAACTTCATAGATATCTTAATTTTAAGAGGTAGATTTAATAGATATCGTGTTAATTTTAAGAGATAGACTTAATAGATATCATTCAACTTTTGAGAGGTAGAGTTAATAAATTTTATCATGAACGTGCAATTGTGTCTACAGTCCCTCATAAGACAAGATAATTTAGCGTGTCATGTTCCAATAAGAAAACTAATGATACTATCCAAAAACGTGTTTGCTCGAAAATACCATGCCTTACCCACGACTCAAATAAAAAGTAATTTTTTTGCGATGGATTCACTATTGGTAGTTTGCTTAGCGCAAAAGACCGAATTCCCACAACGAAGCTTGGCAATGTCATTTGTTTGTATAAGTGTCGCCAGTGTGAAGCTGCCTATTGAGAAGAAACGACGTGTCATCTCCTGACGTACATTCCTGAGCAGATCGAGAGGTATGTCTGCTCGTGCTGACCGAGCCGAGGCCAATCCACTTCATAGTAATATTCGGGACCGTTCAGATTCTTGTAACCTCTCCATACGTCAAAACAGTATGAAATTTGTTTGCCAGGTGCAAATTTCCAGAGCTTTAGTTGTCAGAAAGCATTTTAATTTCACACCATAAGCAGACATTGAACAGTTGTGATTGTTCAGTGTCATTAAATATTTTAGGTTAGGTGGTGATCGTTCGTAACCAGTGCAACCATTCAAATCTAATGAACAGTGATGCGATTGCTTATGCACAATTTGTCCATTCTCTCATAGCTTACTGAAGATCAGCAATGTACTACTGGAAAGCTCTAAAGAATGAAAACATTTTAACTCGAAGTGTATGTTTTTATTTGCCTTTATTTCAAGGATTTTAACTAGTTTAGGTGTTAATGTTTGACAGTATTTGCTTGAATGTCACCACAATTTTTGGATGTCCCAATTCCATTCACGCGCTAACTTGTCATCGTTTGTATTTCAAACAAAGTGTTTGATTGCGACTTATCTTTAGCCGCGATACCTATGAAAACACGACTGCATGAAAGGTCGCCGAAGAATTATACCAAATAACAAAATAACATAGGTATATTGAACTCGAACCAAAAGGTATATCAGCAACGGGTAAAAAGAAGAGTAAATTTTTAGGAGCATCTATGAATGCACAGTGCTCGGAAAGTTTCGTTTTGAAGTTTGCCAATCATTGAACCCGATGGACATATCTCTACAAGATAACGTGCCTGATAATGGTACATCTAGGTGAACATAGCATTCCTGCATCACCATGAACAGCTTTAATAGTCATAATTTTCCTCCGCTCGTTCGACGCTAGCTTCGTCGTAGCTCTGAGGATGTTCTGGCAGTGTCAAAGCGGCCTTATCAGGGCCGTGCTATCGGCCGACCCTACCTTTGAAAGCCACATATTATTTCACTTCATTAAGCTGCTCCCGCCTCCAATTTGTTGCTCCATAAGCCCCACCCTCGCCACTATACGCCACACGACAGCCACGCCGCCGCCATCGTTAGCCACACTTCCGTCACCATTAGCCGCACCTCCGCCATCGTTAGCCACACCACGGCTACAATACGCCACAACACCGTCACCATAAGCCACACCACCGCCACCATAAGCCACACCACCGCCACCATAAGCCACACCAGAACCACCATAAGCCCCACCAGAACCACTATAAGCCACACCAGAACCACTATAAGCCACACCAGAACCACGTTCCCCCGCCTTCTTCTCTCACCCCAAAGAGCGACATTCCCCCTGAGGCCCCAACACGGTGAGGAAGATCGCCACTTCGGCCCGTTAGGAAAAGCAACCTTCGGCAAAAGGATTCGACCTTTTTTGCTTAATCTATTTTCTTTATCTTGGATGGTACATGAGTGATCTAAAATATTACTGGAGCTGCGGGAAAAGTAGCTGCGTCGCAGCAAAGTGAAGGATTTCCCTTATTTCGCTCCTAGAGTCGTGTTGATCTCAAGAAAAGTCCACGACAGCCTTTATTTTTGAGTTCAACTCGTGCACGTGTTCGTGAATGCGTGTGTCGTGATAAGATAGCTGAAAATTTCTGCAGGTTCTCTTTGTAGAGTGAAGCTTACGTTGGTCTGAGGGTATACTCCTGAAGAAAAGGATACTTAATTTTCGTAAATTTCTATAACTGTTGCTATTTTTCAAGAAGGACTGTTAGCTACCAAGTCTTGTTGTTTTTTGTATTTTTCTGATACGAGTAGCTTCTGAAATTTATAGTTATTTTAGGAAATCATTTGATATTCAGATGTGTTCGAACCCTATTTAGTCAGGATTTTAGACACACAAATGACACAGGGCTGCTCGGGGAGAATTTCTTGACCCCGGTTTTTCCACTAGAATACCGCTTAATTTGAATACCTGTTGTAATTCTTCTCTTGATTCCTGCATTTCATGAATATACAATTGACATTTATGCAATAGTTTCAACAATACCTTCTCTCCATGTTTACATTTAAATAGAAAAACTTATCCAACAACTTTGTATTTTTAAGCCGTTAAGCCATTCGCTGTTGTTTTAAAATTATTGAAATCGTAAAAGAGTCCAAATTCACTTCAAATGCTTATCAGAACATCACTGAAATTTACGCTAGGGAATAAAATGAACGGAAAACATCGTTTGTAAATCCCATATTGCGCTAAATTTCTCCGAGGAGTAATCGTATGAAGAGCAACTGAAGATGTACGAACTCTGCCGAGCGTGAGATTGAGGACATGCAGGGTGCGCAAAACAGCGCTCAAATGCTCTTGCAATGTTAAAAAAAACTCCGTAAATATGGAACGCTGAACTGCGACTGAGTGACGATGAAACTTTATGGAATAAATTACGTAAATTTACGCGAATTTAAAGTCGACCTATTTCAAGGATCTTTTACAAGATTTTTGCTGCCTGGTTTTAATTCTGGAACGCAACTCTTTTTCAATGGAAGAACTTTTTCCTAGAGCATTCATTCGTAAAAAAAAAAATCCTCCACAGCTAAAAAGGAGAGATAAGAAGAATTATCTTTGTTCCCATTCATCTTCTTTTTAAGCTCGTCTTAGAAGCCGTATAAATCCTTACGAGGTGCAATGCTGATTTTGCTAATATATTGAGGAAATGAGGACCATCTCTTCAGTAATATCTCATATTAAAATTTCCAGTGATTCTATAAAATTAAATATCGCACCTGTAGTAATGGAGAGCTATTCTTTAAAAACTGTTTTACATGTACTTGAAATTAATTATACAACATGAAGTATTCTTATTTTAATATTGAAATTGATTGTTATTAATTTATGTTATGTATACTAATTGTTTCTAATTTACTACTAACAAATAAAATTTAGCGCACATGATTTGGCGATAAATTTTATTCGCTTTAATTTTCAACATTAATCTTTTGTCAACTTAGACTTCGAGTGAAACTAATAGTCAGATATTATTCATGGCATTAAACTGAATAACGCTCGTAGCGGCACCAAACTGCACAGGATGAATTCATCTCCTGTCACTTGAAAATATTCTTAAGCGTTGCTTATTTTGATGGATTCGATAATGGAAAACAGAATTACTGTTGAGCCGTTAGCGTAATGGCATCGTTCTTGATGTTTTCATTGCCGTGTGAATTTGTGCTCCTTTTTGAGTGAGTTTGCTTCCTGTTTTTGAAGCTCACTTCAAAAATTCCCTCAGTTCACGTCGCTTGGAGACGTCTTTAAGTTGTTCACAAAATTAAACTTTCAGGTGAAACCCAAAACTTAACCTTTATATTATTTCCCATTCCATCGGTATCGGTGTAATTATTTAATTCCTGCAAACGATCAATAATCGCTTTTGGAATGAAAAAATGCGATAAATTTAAAACTAGAAAATTTTCTGAGAGGAAACTGCTTTAAGTCATCCCTGCAAGTGCATATGAAACCATGAACAAAGCGTAGCAATAAATCTCATCAGACTATGGAACTTGCTGCACCTTTTCCTAAACTTCATATTTAGTTATCAAGGCATGAATTTTACGAGCTGTTGATTTCTGATCCTCCATGTATTTGCCAAGTTTCCTTGCTCAATTTGTACGTCAAAGCAACAACTTCGGTGTCCACAACATCAAACGAGACGAAGGCCGTCCAATGTTAACTCAAACGGATTGATTTCCAGCACGCGATTACCGGTCACCAGCGCGTAATCTCGCAAGCCGCGTATCCCACAACGCCATGGCTTTGAGCCTCAGGAAGAGGCCAGCCTCCTCCATGATGGCTAGTGCTGCATTACCCATCAACATCAATGTTAATGTCAGGAGGCATTCGTGGGAGTGCCAGACCAAGTGTCAACACTGGGAATTTAATGATTCGGGGCTATAAGTACAAGAAACGAGGTAATTTTATTTGTTTCCCTTTCATATAATAATTATTGAAGGTCAGTGTTTCAGTATATTCTCTCAAAAATAGGATGCCAAGGCATACAAAAGTTCAAATGGAACGTGAAGTAAGGAATTCTTTTTAGAGTTTGAATGCGCAATAGGATTCCTCGGCCGTTTCCCACAGGTGTGATGTGACATTCAAGTTTCGAAGTTTCGTTCAATAGAGAGAGCAGGAATGTTTATTACCCACATGCTCAGGGAATGAAATGCGATTTTCGTTTTTTATGCTTCTTCGGGAACCATGACGAAATCGAAGATGGGTCGATGAAATATTTCGATCGGAAGTCCCTATCAAGAAGTGCAGACAGTCAGCTGTGCGCACGTGGAAGCTCATTCGTTAGTCTTCGTTCTTTGCAGAGTAACAGCATTGAGCATGAGTCGTCACGCTGTCACAGAAATTCGATGACTGAATTATATAAAGAATATTCCGCAGGAAATTCTTCATGAAGCCCTAGATTCATTTGATACTCAACCCTGGGTCGCTTGGTTCAACCGTAGCTAAGTTTCGTTCCAGGAATTTCTGCTCGCTCTCAGAATTCTGTGTTTTCCTGGAAATCCCTTCGGCGGTCCACGCAAAATCCAGCGCGAATTTGTTCCGCCTCAATGATGTCTTTCTTAACCAAAAAAATCTTCCTCGCTTCAAGGCGGCGGTTTTACTGAATTATAAACTTATTCTACCGCAGTCTGAGTTCTTCCACGAACTTGCCAGTGGAAGCTATGGAATAAAAATTCTTTTTTCCGAATAATGCGAATATAATGCATGTTACAAGTCGATTTTTCAACGCTTTTCGGTTCAACATTCAGCTACTTTCGTACAAACATGGAAAATCCTAAACATATGTGATGTATTTTAAAAATATGAAAATGAACTATCTCTAACCTATATTTGGTATTTTCTATGTCGGAGGCTCTGATTTGACCTCTAATATACATCCATTTATTATACACCAAATTTTCAGGATAGTAGTTTTTATTCTTTAATTGTTTAGCCTTCGTGATTTTGTGACAGCTTGTGGTCTTTTCCGGTTACAATTACTCTGATATGGTGAAACATTACTAATAAATTAAATTCTTTTTTCATTACCCAAGTGTTCAGGTGTGATGCAGGGATAGCGTCTGTATGTACATCCGTCCACCAACAACTAAGACGAATTTGGTGGACACAATATCAGATAAAAGGGGATGAACGTACAGAGCAGCATTTCTATCTTACAGTGATTATACCTGCATTTCAGAGTGATTTTTGAAATATGTTTGGTAGTGTAGAATTTGGTGTATGATAGTATTATTTTTTTAATGAGTCTTGTACAGAATAACTTCATATGAAGAACTTTTTTGTGGCTGTACAATCCCTCTAATATCTCAGAACTTCATTCATTATTCACGTCTTAATTTATTTTTCCCCTTTTCTGGGGAAAAACGCAACGTAGCGTTTTGTTTTTTTGAAGAATGAATTAAAAGCAGCCACTTCAGAGGTCAGTACCAGTAAATTTTCTTAGCCTAATTAAAAGGTTATTTTTACCCTTACTTCCAGCATATAAAGCTGAGTTTATATATCGTTTGTCTATAACATTAAATTAGTGTCATTGTGAAGACCCACATGAAGCGAGTGTTATCGATCAATCACTCTAAACTTAAATCTGTTTAAATAGTCTCTGATAAAGTTTATCTTTTCAAGTATCGCAACTTTCGGTTGTAATTCCTTTTTAAGCGATTTTTAATGAAAAGAATAGTGCTACTAAATTTCACGTTAAAACGGAAACGTTTCATCTCGCCGTGAACTCCAAAGCATTCCTAGATCGAAATAAATACTTTTCATGTTTCAAAATTTACGGATCTGTTTGAGCGGCTCAATTGAAAGAAGTCGCTGTTGAGGGATGTTTTCTGTCACCACAGAAGCCGCGGATTCAACAGCCCTCATAACTCCTGACCCCGCAGCCGTGGCTCTGCGTCTGCACAAGGAGGAAGCCATCCCTCTGCACCTGGTGCGCCGGGGGGCACCGACCTCTGACCAGGAAAATAGGACGATGAAGAAGAGGGACTACCCGCGCTGGTTCCAGGCCTACAACTACAAGGTGGGTCAGTTCACTGTTAAGATCGTTGGTAACTGAGACTTTTAAGTTATTTGAATTTGGTTACATGGAGTATCAGCTTATTACGGCCCCATAAGTGATCAGATTTTGGTAAGTGTTAGTAACTCTTTGTATACTACTACTTCATTTAAGTAAGTCGAATAACACTGAGGTGCACGTTTGCTACTGTGATTCTGAAGGGATGAAAACATGCCTGAGGTGGTGTGGTGCGTACGCGTAGTGTGGTGGTCGAGCTTCTTTAGTGATGAAACCATAGCTCGGCTGCTGTTCAGTTGTGGGGGGCACACGTCTTGTGGTGTGATCACATGCGGAACTCTGCAAGATGGCCGGGACTCGGCAACGCTTCAGAGTTTCAATAGTATAGTTCGGTTAATCCTCTTTCCAAATGGATTTTAGAATCTATTTTCACTCACACACGTGCCCTGGCTTTCATGATCTCCTGAATATTTTTTTTTGTGTTTGAAAAGCAATTTAATTTAAAATGACATTAACCTAACGTTGCCAGAAGGCATTGGAGATTACATTGAACCCGTTTAAACCAGCGGAACTACACACAGATCCATAAAAAACGGGTTGGCTTAGCAACGCTGCCGTATTCAGTACTTATATTATTTTTTTCGCTAGGTTTAAGCGACACTTACTTAGCATAAATTCTCCGTAGGTCGTGAACAGCAGTGATGGCTATGTATACTGGATAAGGAACTGTATCAAAATTTTCAGAATTGGTTAGGTAATTTACGGCTTGTAATGCATTACTGATGTGAGCGCTCACAGTGACAGCACCTGACGCCTGTCGCCAAGTTTCGCGTTATCCCTTCACCGTCAGCGTGAATTTCAAATTTCACTTGCATGAGGATGCTGCAAGTTTTTCGTAAAAAGCTAAATTCAGCCTAATTGCTTCCTTGCATAAGGCTACAGCTAGCTTTTCGTACACAGTTATATGTAACCTCATCGCTGAAATAATTTGGTCTGAAAAAGGTTAACGTGATGACCGTTCTAGGAGCCCCGGTTCGAGTCCTGGCAGTCCGGCCAGCGCGCTGAGAGCAAGCGATTCCTGCCCTTCCACCCTCTGGCACGCTTCCGAGGCCTCTCTCTCACCAGAGGAAACTCGCCCGGCGGGGGAAGTGGGCGGTCGATGGCCGGAGGACTGGATTCCCTGGCGGGGGATCTTGGGGAGAGGAGGTGGGGAGGAAGCATCACTCCATTTTCTGACGTCCTGGAACCTCCAATGACCGCCGGTCAGTCGGGGCATTGACCTCTAGTGTGTGCTGTTTTATTCTTTCTGCTGGGCTTTGAACTTTTTCTTGGCAGTGGCTCACCGTTTATGCACGTGGCGGGGCTTTGCTTTCTACGTTAGCAATAATGTGTCCTTTGTGAGCTTCATGATGACCATAAAATTTTCATGCCGTAAGCTGACTACATCTTACATAATGGGACAGCCTGCCTAACTTGCGATTCTGAGCAGACTGAACAGAAAATCTTGACTTACTCGTACTGTAAATTCTTTTACATAAGCAATATTGTTCATGAACGGAAGTTAGAAATTTAGGGAACTAAATATTTGCGTGCTAAGATTCATTCGAATTGATGATGATATTATTATTTATGATTTTTCAGAAATTGCACACAAGGTGTTCCAAATTGCTAGACATGCAACAACATTTGTTTGCTAGCCTACAAAAGTTATATCTGCAGGAAAACGAAACTCACAGCAAAATAAACATTGCTTTTACAGCCGATGTTTACAGTTCCGTCATGAATATTGACTCTTATGCTTTAATTCCACATGCGCATGGACAAAATGCACTTCAAATTATTCAGCAGACCCTGTACTAGGACTGACGCTGAATTATATTTAGGAATGCGACGGGTCACCGACCGGCGTCGCCGAGAATTAGAGTATGAGTAAATTGTGGGGTGAATTTAATGCCTCTGCCTTCCTGCTATCTGGTTCAATTAGTGGTTCGAGGCACGGAATTTGTTCGGACAAAAAGATAGAGATGGCTCTCTTTGTGTAGCCGAGTGGCATCTGATGACTTGCGACGAAAGAAAGTGAAGGAAGGAAAATCGTTTATTCCGAAATCAGTCACATGCAAAGCATATCATCTTCAGGTTTTCATTCAGTAAAATTACAGCCTTACAATTAAAATGGGAAAGTCGCCGTGGAACTTCTGATTGTGATCAGAAAAACGACAACCTTAATTAAAATTACGGGTGGAAGTCGCGTTGAAACTTCGAATTGTGATTTATAATTTTATGCTAAGCTCGAAAAGTGAAATATGGACTCCAAAAAATTGTGTGATATTTGTGCATACATCTTAGATAAAAATTACGGTCCAAAGACAACCCATTGCAACTTAATCCTCCTTTACATAAGATAGACCGCAAAACGATTCATACGAAATATTATGAGCATTTCACCATTTAATACTGGTAGTTGAGTATGCAAGCGAGTCGAGCTCATTTCCATTGCGGTTTGGGAACTGCAAAATTACGAGCTCGTATATTTAGTGCTAGAAAGAAACTGTTTGACTGAGAAACTTTTTCTTCTGCGCGCGTCATGTGTATAATGGTCGCACGATATGGGTAAAAAAGTTAATTTTATTAACGCGCCTTGACATGATCGATCAAGTGTCAGCTTACCTAACTATGACTGTACTTCCAACCTCTTATGACTCTTCAGAACGGAGCATGGCCCTAGACTCAGCATCTGGTGAACCCGAAGCCCCCGAAATCTCGGACCCGGAAGACAGAGCGATGGAAGAAGCATTCCGGCATCGCTTGGGGTCCGTACTGGGTCGTGGAAGCGGTGCTCGAGAGCACGAAGACGTGAGGGTCATCGATGGTACCAAGGACGAAGAAGAAGAGCTCAGGGCTGGAGAGTTACTGAAGTACCTCATGGCTGTCAATGGCAAAAGCAGCGTGGGCAGCTCACTTAGGTTTGGGTTCACGAAGTGAGCAGTGAATTCACGCTCTGATGTATGAGGAAGTCGTTATGTAGTGCTGACGACTGATGGTGGTAATGACGGGAATTTGTCGTGACTTGGTAGTTCGCTAGTTTAATATTTTCGATTTCTTACGCGATTTGCGCAGAGATTCCTATGTTGAGGATGTTCGTGTAGAAAGTGTATAAGCTTAACAAATGCTGCTGCATAGAAAGTAAAATTCATAACAGGTTTACAGGTTGCATCTCGTGTACCTTTTGAAATAGTCTTTTGGGATTTAAGAGAGTTCCATCGTCAAGACAATACCTTAGTTTTTTAAGACTGCTGCATTCACGACATACTATATCATCAGTCTATATGTATTTGCAGCGTCGTTTATTGATATGTCCTCCAAACTTCTCTTATTGGTCCAGAATAAGTTTGAGTTCCTGACGATAGAGCTATCTTTAACTTTGTAACGTCTATTTTAGAGGCTTAAAATCTATGATTCTGGAACGAAACGCTCTGTAGTGATATGTAATTACATTTTCCTAAGAGATTTCTGATTTCGCTAAATAACCAATTCACAGACGGTGAAAGGAGTGTTCAAATTTTCAAAAATATAATTAGTTATTAATATTTAAACACCAAACAAGTTTTCAACAAGCCTTTGACTCCACTTATCAAAGAAACTACGAACTTGTACACTGAGCTACACTTCGTTATGTCCTAACATCAAGTTACACCGTGTTAGACTTCACCACTAAGTTACGTTCTGTTAGACTTCAACATTAAGTTACGTTTTGTTGGAGTTCAACACCAAGTCAACTCTGATGGACTCTACACTAAGCTAAGCTGCGCTCGTTAGAACATTAACACTCACAGTCCGGACTAAAATATTGGCGATGTTGTCCGCTACCAATACGACTACGCGAAGAAAACTCCTCTAGAACCAGTAAAGAGTGCAAAGTACACAATTTGTATTCACCGCTAAGAAAAAAACTTGCCACGTATAGCTATACAAATCATTCCGCTTGAAATGCATATGTCAATGTTAAATTCGGTTTGATTAATTTATTTAAATGAGGGTTAAAGTTGTTCTTTGTATATCCGTGAATTGCAATGTGTGATGTAAAAGTTCATTGGTATGGTGACATTGGTATAGTAAATACAAATATTAACTCTGCTTAGCATATTTATATAAATCAGAAAATTAGTCAGTAATGTTATTGTTGAGTTTGATGTAATTTTCTGATAATCCATTGCGTACCGTAAGCGAGTTCGAATGCCACAGCTGTTATAGGGAAAGGCATAATTTGAAAATGAATCATCAACCACATAAAGCGAAACGGTAGTGTCTTATTATTTACGATTTTATCTTATTCAATTTTTCCGATCTTTCGGAGCGTACGTCGTTGAGAATTAGCGTAGCTGCGTGTGATGCGTAGGATGCTGCATCAACACTTTATGATCTCCTGGAGCGACGGTTACCTCGCACACTTTGTGAATCTGATAAAGTTCTTTATTTCATTTCACTCGTCTTGATGATATTTTTAAAGGGTTATTGGTGCAAAACACATACCATGTTAATTGAATTAGTTTTTAAAACTGAGTTATGGGGGAAAGGCAACTTATTTCAGTTTTGAGCACGTGTTGATCGTGTGTTTAGCTTCAAGAGTTGGAGTTATTAAAACTTCTAATGAAATTAAATCGTAATGTTTCATTAACAAACGAATAACTTCTGGCACTAGCTCTTAGTTAGGAACTTTTTAACATTAAATTATATCGCTCATCACTCCTTAATAGCTTCTGTTATTAAATAAAACGAATACACACTAAGCACAATTTTTGAGATCTGTGTCGGAGTGAATAATAAATCCATTATAGAGAACGTGCCAATTATAAATTTAAGTGTTTTAAAGGAGCATATGAAACGAATCTGGCGATGGTTAGCATAGCGTGCCAACCTTATCGAGATGAGCTTCATATTTTATGCTTAGTGATATGTTAAAATTTAGTTTATATACCGTATTTAGTTGTCTGTGTGCGATTATTTTATAGCAATTCCTAGAGATGGGCTCTTTGTGATTTATTTTTATAACTATAGAAGGCTACCAGTGTCGGAGAGAGACAGTAATAATTTTAATCATTTCTATATCCCAATCAAAAATTCTGAAAAGGCATCAAAAAGTTCTGCTTGGAATACGATTATACGTTGATGATCTCATACGCTGATTTCCATGGCGTTTATCTCAATTACTCTCTTTACGCCTTCTTGTTTTAGCTAATCATTTTCCTTGAACAATAATTCAATTTACTATTCTTTATGGTGTTTATGACGATACGTGAGTGCTTGAAAAATAAGTTTACGTATGTGCAGCTCAGGTCATAGAAAGATAAGAAAAGTAGTCTTACCTAAATTATACAATTTAACATTTTTATCTGTTTGAAGGTATTTTTTCATTAAATTTTTATTCCATCATTTCTCAGAAATGAAAACCAAAACGTGTAAACTTCTAACTTCAGGTCACACTTTTGCATAAATGTTCATTGGTTAACTCGATGAAGCAGCGTATGTTACAGCAAACTCAATAATTCTTTTTAGGCATTCGAACACAAATATAATTTTAAACGTGTGGATATAAGTGAACCTACCTGAGTAGTACTGTAGGTTTGAATATTTCAAACTCAAAATTCCTAGGCTTTCTCTGCTCTTTGAGGGTAAATTTGAAGAGGAAATTTATGCCATTTTGCTTCACATCGAGAATGACGTATCAACAGCTCGATGGTAGTGAGTGCGGCAGTACAGAGTACATCAGCGGTAGAAATACTCAGAGGATGCGAATAAATGTTCTCAATCTTCATAGGACATAAAATTTTATGATATTTTGAATTGTATGCGATGTTTCAACAAAATTGTATATTTTTGGGCTTCACAATATATTTCCCATGCTACATCTACAGAGTATCTGTTTCTAAATCCTTACAATTTTTCTCTGAAAAATACTTATTTGATTAAATATAATTTTTTCCTAAAAATTGAGTAATGTTATTCAAATAAATCTATGAAGCACATTAACCAATCATCTTTACTTACACCTTTTCGTAGAAAAATCTTACGGCCAGCGTACTTAT
>VOMN01114134.1:0-89711 GCA_014899125.1 Orchestia grillus | reverse complement strand
CCTCGCGTACAGACCGCAGATCAGCTCGCGTACAGACCACAGAGCACCTCGCGTACAGACCGTAGATCAGCTCGCGTACAGATCACAGACCACCTCGCGTACAGACCACTCACCACAGACCACCTCCCGTACAGACCACAGACCACCTCGCGTACAAACGAGACGATCTGGCCACCATCGACGTCATGCAGGTTATAGGACCGCATAAATTAAGTTGTCATTATACCCACATCTGCTTGGGTAAATTACGGCATCTATATGAATTAATGTGTCTGTATGTATTAATTTACGAGCTTCCAACAATTCGGCTCCCCTACTGCTTTAATTTGGTAATGTGAGCGCAATTGACTTTTTAATGACCGAGTTTTTAATGAATAAATAGATGCGCTAACAGTGTATATTGGTCGCTACCAGTATGAAATATTCAGAGCATTTAGATAAAGGATTCATACGCATATTTTCCATTTGTAGGAACAGAATATGCCTAGTTTTCGGACTGATACTAAATTTTGCACGCTTATCTCCCTGTAATTGTGTCTTTTATCATAAACAAATATGAGTGGTGTGCGTCGTTTTGAGTCCGCTAAATTTTAATGTTGGGTCACACGGTGTTGCCGGATCACAAACATTGACATCAATCATTAATAAAAATACCAAACAAGTTTAGGCATCGCCTATTTTGCTAGAAAATCAAGGAGAATTATTTGATCAATAAATGCAGGTAATAGACTGCCGATCTGAATAATTTTTCATACATGCAGTGTTTGCGCGACGTACTCCCAAATGTTTAAAATGAATACTGAACAAGGAAATATAAATAAGTATTGAGAAGGGTTCAGCGTAGAGTCCCTCTGTTATTTTGAATTCTTTTTTTTATTGAATATTTATGCAGTGGAATTAACGCCTGGTCATGAATAAAAATGCCTGGAAGTTGAATTAGCTGGAAAGTAACGCATCGTGTTGGGTTTATCACTCCTTAAATTATTTCCAGAGCTAACAAACATCACAATACTTTTATATTTCACGGTCATCCATTACTTCGTTCTTAATCTTTATTTTAGCCCGCACCCCCGACATCTGTGTTTAGGATAACAAAACACAGATACACACTCATGAGAAAAAACTGCGGAGATTTCACTTACTCCGAAACAAAGCGAAGGCCTTTTGAGCACTGATACTAATTCTCGACTTTCAAAACTGTTTCCTCAGAAATGCTTCTGAGGAAGGATTATATATATCTCAGAATCGAGGATTTACTCTGAGTGACTACTAAATTAATTTCTGAAGTAATCCTCGCGCATTTCATCCTTTGAAACCCACTCGCTTCTCCTCACTTGTGTGCCTTTAGTGCACCAGTTTCCGTCCCGAATAAGCGTCGTTGCCAGAATACCAAGAACCTCATTTCCCAAGTGAAGTTCCTTGGGAATTTTACACGTGAACGGATGAGTTTCTAGCTAAAAATTAGAATGTATTTCAAAGAACAAACCATCAACGTTTTCACTTTTGTTGGATGCTGTTTTACAGCAAAGAACAAGGTGAAAAAAAAACAAATCTTCAAACTTAATGTCATTCTTAAGTCTCCGCATCACCTTGCGTTTTTTGACTTATGAAAGAGCGCAGTGACAAACTACCCTGTCCAACAACTCCGCCTCTTCACTGATAAATGTATAAAATAATGTATAAAAAACATATAGGATGCCAAAATTATACATAACTCTGGACGCCCTGGCAAAAACCTTAGACTGGGAAGTGGACGTGCTAATCATAACTGGAAGCAAGAAACCTACGAAAGCTTTATCGATTCATGGTGTTGAAACTGATGCTTTCAAGCTAATTGAGCCAAATTCATGCGACGCCGTACTCGCTCTTTGAAGCGCAAGTCTGAGAAGTACTCCTGGAATGAATCCTTCCAAGCCGAAAGTCCTAATTCTTATTTCAAAGTCAACTTTTATAGAATTAATTCCTCTTTTCTTAAATTATGATGTGTTGTACAAAATTACTAGAGATTACATTGAAGGCTTAATCATTCAGGTCTGTGGTTGTACTGAATATTTGGGTTAAAACTTATTTTAACCAAAAGTGAATTATTTTTGGACGTGAAAAGTTTTGAAGATTATTGAAGGAAAGTATAGAATGTTAATGTTAAGCATGAGTCAAATTCAAAATGGAGATGAAAAATCAGAGCACTAATACACCGATTCGTAAATAGGATACATTGATGAATAGGTACAAATATTTGATATTATATGCACCAGTGAAGGTAGTTAGAGGGAGTTATTCCTGAACCCCCTTTACATGTGTAACGTACAATTCAGAACGTTTTTTTCTGCACTTTTCTTGAAATGTAACCATGAATTTCACAAAAGCTGAAGAATGTATGTGCAGCTGCCCATGTATCTTGTCAAAAATTCAACCTCAATCTAATTTTTGACGGTTTCGTCGACAAATGTATTCAATGTAAACTGAAAATGCTTCGATGACAAAAACTGTAGACAATTATAGATGCCACGGCAGAAAGGTTACTCTAGGATATCATGAAGTAGGGAGGACTACATAAGTTCTGTCGTCGAGCACATCCTCTACTCCATGATAGTACGTGACCTGTATTCGACCTGGACCTTTCAGAGGAGAAATAAAACATCTGGTCTCGTTTCGTACGGATGCGGCTAGTTTTTGTACGAAGCTTAATGCCGCCGTATTTCACATGTACACAATGCTGCAGACAGTTTCTCGTACAACGCTATATGTGGTCTTAGCTCCACAAAACAAGTTAGTCGCTGTCGGGTTAGTTTTCACAGCTACAGTAAGTTACATTCGAGTATATTGCGAGGTAGGCGGCGACAACTAGTCTGGCCGAGCACCATGTTGCTCACAAGGTGCAGAAAATATCTACAAAAGTTGGGTTTGATCGACCGTTAACCGTATTAAGACAACTGTCTTTTAGAAAGCTTTAGAAATAGCATTGTTTAGTCTTAAAATCTTGTAGTTTCACTCTAAACTCAAACGAATATTCACAAAAGTACATAAAAATTCTGTTTTCGTAAAATAATGACCGATTAAAAAAATAAGAAGGTTCTTTCAGGGTTCAGTTATGGTCCCTCTGACTGAAGACATTTATGTTTCATTTTACCACATTCGCTCCTCGGGATTTTAGAATCGTTTGACAAACAATGTAATTAAAATCAAGCTTGGAGATGGAACACACTCGTTTGATCGTAATACCTTGTTAAAAAAACATTTCGAAGTACATTGTGCATAAATATTTCGGATTCGATGAAGAAGCTCATACGAAATTTCTTTCCATTGAATGACTGCGAGGCTGTAGAATCTGTAATTTACGCTTCAAAACTTCGACGTAATTTATATTTTTACGCACGACGGAGAAATTTTCATAAAACCCTTGTACTTTGAGTGAGCATTTCAATCTCAGTCACCGCCCCATGAAAACTTGAACAAAAGGCTTTCCATCGAAGAACGCATTCCTTCTTTGATCACATTTCTCGGGATGAACGAGCCCAAAGAGTCGTTCGTTAGCCAGGTTTCGGCTTTCATTATGTCTTTCAAAAGGTGCTGCGGGAGTTCACGGCTTAAGAAATGTCTTCGAGATGCCCGCTATTGAGACAGGCCGCCCGACTGAGCGCTGTGGCAGTTAACGTTGTAATGCGTGGCACTTTTAAGGACCAAATTATCGGCTCTTCTCTAACTCTGACAAAAAGATTTAGGGATCGTAAAAGAAACTTTATTTCGAGGTATGAAAGTTAAATACTCATGAGAGGACTCGGTGATAGTAAAACCATTCTCTGTCTATGAAAATAGCACGATTGTGACGCTTTGATAAACGAATATTCTTCTTAATGGCACAAAGCTTTGATAGAAAGCAATTCTGAAAACGGACCTACCTTTACATATATCAAATAACTTTTCGACAAGATTACCGTAGTTCTAAATTTGAAGCGAAGTGACAAAAATCAATAACGAATGTGTAACAAAGAAACAAAATTAAATAAATGTATTATCTTAAATACTACTTTAGGAAATTCTCATTCCTCGTTTAGGGAATGCAGAGTCTCGTTTACTTAGCTACAGTACTCACAAGAAAGCTTTTTCAAACAAGTAAGTAAATACTTTTGAACATTGCAATTTGCCTTGCATAAAAAAATAATCTTCATTGAGCTACTGCCATTATCTTAGTACGTGATAATCTAATTCCCTTTTAATTTACTGCTATAATTTTGTACATTATTCCATGTAAAATACTGCTTAGCCTAACTTCGTACAAAAAAAACACTTGATCATTAACGAACGCCACGCTGTCCACGAGCTTAATCATACGAACCTAGAGATAGGTTAGCAAAATGTAGCTTATATCCTAGATTACTTCTTCGGCCACATCAGCTAAGATGAGGAATTTACAACACAGATCGAGATTAAACAACATGCCTTCAATGAATAAAATTCACTGGCCATCCAATGAATCTACGCCATATTTTACAATAACACCGTGAATCAATGCATCCGAATAATAGATCAAAAGAAAGAGCTCGGAACTTGAGATTGGTTCTGCCGTTTATTCTAAGCTCAATCTTTCGTTTGACTAAGATTTACCTTATTGAACTTAATTCTCAAGTCAACACACGTGTAACACAAGACAGCTTTAAGAGGTTTGATCCAATTGGTGTTAGTTGCTTCATACAAGTTTGGCTTTAGCTAACACTTAGGACAAATAACTTGGAGCTTAGCACCAGAGTTTTACTGAGTAAGGGCTGCACCGAAACTAGGACTTCAAGCATCATAGTTAACAGAAATAAGCTAAGCCATTGCCGGGCCTGGCGACTTCCGTGGCCGTAACTCAAGGATGTCGGAAGCCTGGGGGTCAATGGACATGCGAATGGCTTGCTTGTTGGTTTTCAGGACCCCCCAAGGCTCTAATAGCGACAAACTGCGTGTTTTCCGAAGAATATCGAAGAAGCGCACAACTTTTACTGTCACATAACCACCTGTCAGGCATTTTATTGAGGAGCTCCGGGCACAACTGGCCCATGAGAGACACGGTTTGGGCAGTTCTTTGGAAGTGAACACCACAGCGACTTTCATAAAAGGCGTCCCATGAAAATTTCATTTCATATTTGGCACTTTTTGGAAACGGATGGATGTATCGTTTCATCAAGGTATCCGTGAAGGGATATGTGACCATCATGTGCTCTTTAGTAAATGAAACGTTGAATAAGTATTTCACCATTCTTATGGAAAACATTGGATTGTTTTGCATCTCAAATGAAAAGCATAAGCATCGCTTTGTGTTCCAAACGATTTACTAAATTGATTTTGTAGTTTACATTTGAACATTCAAAATCTTTTTTCCTGGAGAAACTTGGTCTTTGTGCAGGGATTGATCTATGAAATGCAAGCCAATCGGGCTTAGGACTATGCCATTTCGTAATCGCCGGTATAAGTTTCCGGACTAATGAAGACACTATATTCCAACAAAATGTCGATTTTTAAAGCTTTCTATAAACATGTATACCCTGGAACAAAGATATGGCTTGCTGACTGGTGTCTGTTTTTAAGCATGCGTAGGTGCTTTTAAAATAGGGTGTCTTTAAAATTGATTTTTATCTCCTTACGAAGAAAAATTATGCTAAAAAACATTCAAGTGAATTCCTGAAGTTAATGGTGAAGCCTACAAAAATACAACTGAATGAAATGAAAATTCCTACTCAGTCAATTATGGCCTTAATTGTCTATTAATTAGTCCATACAGCAAACCTTTCATGAAGCTTGAAAACACTAATAGTCGAATTATATTATTTTTGAAGGCCTGATTTTCTCTGTAGCATAAGAGCAAGTTCATTTATTACACTCGGAATTAATGATCGACGTTAGGTAAAATCTAGCGCGAATTCTGACAATATTAGAACTTTATCCTCGAGTTCGAAACGATCTTTGATCTGACAGTCTTGCACAAACACACCGGTTCTCCGCAGCTTGCCTCGCAGTTTTATTCGGCAAATGGATTTGAAATCTAAGAATTTATTGATGGCGCTACGAATATATTTCAATTTATTGATGGCGCTTCGAATATATTTCAATTTATTGATGGCGCTAAGAATAAGCGAATGTAATTTGAATTTAGCTGTTCGTTCACTTAAGTTCTTTTACGATCAAAGTGCGAAACTCCCTTCAAGTTCCTTGGCTTTTAGAGAATAAAAACAGCAGAAAATGGCATACTCTGCGACCTTCTAACACGTGAATTTAAGTAGAATACTGCCTATATCAGTAGAAGGAAATTTCCCTGCAAATGAGAGGGGGCGTAGAAGTTTGTTATAAAATGATAACAAAATTCCAATCAAGAATGTGCTCAACAAAAATGTAATAAAGTGCTCAACACGAATGTAATAAAGTGCTCAACACGAATGTAATAAAAGGCTCAACAAAAATTTAATAAGGTGATTTACAAGAATGAAGTAAAGTGCTCAACAAAAATGTGATAAAGTGCTCGATAAAAGTTTAATAAAATGCTCACCAAAAACTCATTAACTGTGTTTTTGCTCTGTCGGCTAAGCCTTTCAAAAATGTTATGTAGCATCTCCTCAAATTTGTTAGGTATAACTTCACACGTTAGTCTTTCTCAGATAGGTCTCACCTGACATGAAAATGATTCATACTTTGAGGGTGATATACATATACGCTTATTGAATTCAGTTTTCATTTTTAACTTTTCCATGTTCAATATCAACATGTACCTTAAGGAAAATAATTTTTGATGCATTAGGGACGTTTCTTAAATAAAGACAAATTATGCATCAAAATGAAAAACATGAAATTTTTCGCTTCAAAATTTTCTGAATTTGTACGCTTCACTGGAATTTTTAAACCATTTCACTGTTACATTTCGGAGGACAATATGCAGGCGTGAACTTCCACGACCTGCTTCGTTTCTTCAAAACAGACTCAATTACCTCGTAAGAAGTTTTTTCAAATATTTTAGAAATAAGACGAACTGACTTCTAACAAGCGTTCACTTTTCAAAATTTTGTTGGGATTTAGTTTTAAATTCAATTTATTTTAAAACTAGCCTGGTACCTAGTTTTGAATCTAACTCTTTTCATGAAAAACTAGTCTGGTGCCTAGTTTTGAATCAGACTCACCTCATGTAAAACTAGTCTGGTGCCTAGTTTTGAATTAGACTCAGTCAGTTTGCAGTTGAGCCTAAGTCCATTTGACACCCGCCCTTCATTGTGCCATGTCTCAATTCAATAGCGCTAGGACCTCTGAGTACATTTACGTACACATATTAACACCCAGCAGTGCTGGTGTTTATCAGTAGCATCAAAAACCGTCAAAAAAAGCAGTACTACGGAGCATCTCGTCCACACCGCATTTTATCGGATACTGGACGTAACGGGACAAATTTACTTGTTTGAATGACACAGTTCACAATTCGTACCGGTGTAGACACAATTCATTGGCCAAAATGTCCCGTACGAAGGTACACAGTGATCACATGCGGAATCTTCGAGTCAACTGTTAATAATCTCTCCGTTTAATCCTAGAACGGTAACCTCGGGCTACTCGTATCCCGTAGTTTGCCTTCGAATTTTTCGTATGGATTTAAAACTAAGAGTACCTTTTCCCGTAGCCTTAGACTTAGGGTTACCATTCCAGGGTTAATTAAGGCATTAATTAGAGGCTCAACTGAACGCGTGCTCTCATCTTTGTAAAATGTTACTAAACATTTGACTCCTCCCTTTACGCGTCACAAAACAGGGAAGCCTTGCGATCGATTTCTCGCTTCCAGATATAATGACTCTACAAATGCGTTAAATTTATTCAGAAACACGCACCATGATTCTCATCGCGACATTAATACTCGTAAAAAAGTTGGGATTCATATGTTTTTCTCGTGTTGCAAACGACAGTCCGCCGATTTCTGTTTATATAGCCAGCTTGAATGGTAACGCAGAATTCAAATTAGAGTTCCTCAGCAGAGCTCGATGCTCCTCAGCAAGAGCTAAAAATCTGCACTTATCAGGCGACGGAAAACGGTATGTGTGGAAGAGGTTTCGTTCTGCAAATGAAGAGTTTTACAATTCATAATAGATTCACCCTGACATTGACCTTCATAAAGCTTCCACGTGATGAAACAAATTACCATCATATCTATATAACAGTGTAAAATCTCAGTAATCGTATTGTACGACCTGCTTACTTTCGTAAATTTTTTCAAAAGAATTAGCAACGGGAAACGCTACAATAAAAAATTACTACGCCTGTTTAAAAAACGCTCAAGTGGTTCAAGTGCTCTTTCAATTTACGCTCATTTTCATCGATTTCATTTGAGTATGCACTCAGAAGCCAAAATGCAAACGTTAAAGCGTTTATGATGATATGTGCATGCCCGCCAATTCTCGACATGCCTGAAATATGTTCGCCGTAAGTGCACGTATACGCTCTAACGACTAATGACCTGAATTCATCATGCCAGTACGAGGCAGAGCTACCCATATAAGGTACGTGCAAGTCGAACTCGTTTTATACAGAATGCAAACTTTACATCTATGCTAAATCATATCGTACCATACTTGTTCATTAATTTTTTAAAGTGTAACCATTTATTTATGCACTGAAAAAATTAGAAAGAATGAAAGACTCGTGATTAGACATAACTGTGGACCAATGAATTAGAAATTCACGATATCAGGCTCTCGGGCGCGTATTTCTCATCAGCGAGACCGTGTAAAAGACGCAGTCCGTGCCAGTGACACACAAAATTACAGTATTTCGCTTCCGAATTACCGTCAGTTTTAGCTGGTCGGGGAAGATAGAATTTGAAAAAATACATCGTCGTCATCCAGTCAAAGACGCTGAACTTTGATTGAATTAAAGCAAATGAAACTGAGCAGTTTATATTTGTACGCTGTATTACTTCAGCGTATTTGATTTCCCTTCATTTTTTCTTGAAAGTGCGAGAGTGAACATTGCACGCAAATATATTTTTTTCATTATGATACCAATAATCAGCATAATAACCTTTAGTTTTTGTGCAATATTGTTTCACTTGGTATTCTAATAATTGAAAAAATGCCGACACACTCCCCTATCAGCGGAAACGAGAACCTTGTTTAAAGTCACGACTTTTTTTTCATATAGAATGAGATAAAATTTGCTCTCCCAGTAGACATACTGCAAGTCCAATCTTAATTATTCCTAATCAAAATTACTATAAAATTATGATCGAAAAAAATTTTGTATGAGCATCGAATGTTCTCAATATCAATGCTTCATCATTCTATCATATAATGATAAATTTAGCATGAATATTCACAATGTCTGAGTAAACTTCAGTATTTTAAATAACTCTTTTTTTTTGCCTTGATAACGTTTTATGATTCTAATCTCTATTGCGTACAGCTGTGTCCAGCACACCGCCGAGTCCTGCATTGTGATCTTTACTACGTAGAACAGCATACTGTACATTATATTGGCAAACTCTGTCTGTTGAGTAAGTACTAATCAGGATTTAAAATGAGAGTAGGGAGTGACAAGAACTGCATACGCAACGAGAACTGTGCATACAACCGAAATTATAACCTAAATATTATGCAATAGTAAATTAAATGTCAGGTCTAAAGTCCGTAGACTTCTTTACAAAATTGCATTCCAAATCCATCACGTCTTCAAACTTGTGACACATTACGCATATGCACTTAGACATTTCTCATCATTGTACAGTAAATTCATTTTTAATCAACCTACCATTTTCAAAAGAAGTATATTTTCCCAGTATTCTCGCCTCGAGGTCCCACAGTCAGTAGAGGGAACGTCGATGTTGGACCTGGTAGTAAGTATGTCGGGAAGCGTCAACGAAGCCAAGCGGTATCGAGCGCCCGACATCATGCGACCTGGAAAATTTAAAGCAGCACGTAATTCAGTGCTGCTATTACGTCCTCATCCCTCGGCGCGTTCCACGCATTGGAAGGAATTACGTTACGACCCGTCACTCATCATTTATTTTGCTCGCATACAAATCTAAATCGCTTCAGAAAAGATGTCGTCATTGCAAACAGCTTCCTGTTCCATTTGCTGGCAGTAAATCCCTTCCTTAATTTTGCAGGATTATCACCAGTTCATGAGCAGGGGTGTGTAATCCCTTAATACCTCCATGCTTTAACAATCCCGGAGCTCGCCAATTGCAGCAGCTTCGCTGTTCATGTTACTGTTTCTAGACCTTCAGCGGTAATTGTGTATCAAATAAATTCCAATTGTGGGGTGGACACTATTTCCGAAAGATATTAAGGATATCCAGGATATTTAGACCTTTGTACAATAATTGCCTACGCAAATGAATTCCAATCGTGTGTTAGACAGTATTTCCAAGGAATGGAATATGTTGTTCGGACAGGTGGGTTAGCGGTTTTTTATTCTGCTATGACTAATTTCTCTCAGTATTTTCACGCCTGTAAATATCATTGTGACTCGCTATTATTTTGTGATCATTATGACTGTTTATTTAATTTGAATAATTCATTTCATGAATTTTAATTTTTTGAAGTATTATACATTTATTTACAGTGGTTTATTTAAGAATTTGTTAATGAAATTAGAAATTTCTAAAGCAGGTAGTTTCAAATCTCATAATCTTCTTACTTGAGCTTTCTGGAGCAGAGTATTCTGATCCATGTTAGTTCTTCAAAAGTTCGGAGAAATTCTACATAATTTTGGCAAATTTCATATTCTTAAAATATTTGTGAATACCTTTTTAAGAACGTCTTATCCACACTGATCTCTAAAAATGTGTTCTGTGTTCATGAACTTCTGCGTCCTATTTTCTCACATGCCCGAAAATGCTTAACAGGCTAAAATATTTAAATGCAAAATACACAGAATACGGTTTTTTAAATCTTCCTGGATTTCTGTCAAGTTAAAAGATTTTGTCAGGCTGCGTTGGCAACATCAACGACCTGAGCGAGGCAGTGTGCCTGCAGCGGTGGTGTAAAGAGGGTGTGTGAGTGAAGCTCCGTTACGTCGGCTTCCCTTCAATCTTCATCCCTGTTTTGTACCTGACGTTCGTACCTTTGCCTCGATCCGCGTCTGTTTATTAGCCAGGAAAAGCAGTAAACTTTGACTGGTTACTATGAGCTTTCAAGTGTGAAAAAATAGATACGTGTATGTATACAGTAATTACGATACTTTTACAATAAATTTCGCAATATCTCCAATGCGGGTGTTACATGTTCGAAATTAGCTTCATTTGTATATCGTGTCCGATTTATTCGGTGCAGTGACAAATTTTATGGCAGACTACAGGGGAGAATGAGATAATATTGCGATTAATATTCAAGTGATGAATTACTAGCAAAATTTTACATCACTAACTCTCTTTGACGGAACATGAATTGTATTTGCTTCTCGAGAATAAATTACTGTACTGCCGAAATTACTCGCCTATTTTAAGCTCACGAAATGGATTAATGTAAAATCCCTTGCGCAACACCGCTGTCTTTCTCGGACTTTAAGCGTAGAAAGTTTACTCATGTTGAGGAAATGTCACAAAATTTACAGGTTTGACTGTTCAAAATATAAGGGAATAAACTTGATTAAAATTTTCAAAGTCTTTAGAAAGTTTATGTACGCTTTCTTTTTACTGACATGAACATTAATTTTTTCTTTCTCAAGCTTACGTGGGTTTGATCAAGATTTTAAATGCTCTCCGAAACATTAAAAAAAAGTATGATCATTCGTTACTTTCTCAGAAAATAAATGGTTAATCATGGATAAATTACAGGTAATTTTTGCCAAAACGGCTCGGTATATTCGGTGAGTTAACTGAACAAAACAGTTTTCAAGGCATACAAATGGCAATTCCCGAAAAATTCAGGTTAAATTTCCAAACAACTACGCCGCGGTTTCGAAACTTGCCTCATTATATTGAGCTGTCTGTGAGTCTCGTAATTTACGTGTGGATTACAGTTCATGTAAAATGAAGCCCATGTAAAGTGTAGCTCGTGTAATATGCGGTTGATGTAAATTTTACCTGATGTAATATGCAATTACTTGAATTTTTACAGCGATGAGTAACTGCTGAGCTATTAAAATAAGCTGAACAAATGTATATTACGACTGTACTGGTGACATCAGTAACTCGGAAAAATGGTCACGATGTTTGAACCAATTTATTTACTTAATTTATATCCCTGAAATCTTATTAAATTTAAGAGCCTATTATAGAGACAAGGGTTTGGATTCTTTCTTCTAGCGATGAACTTTTACCTGAAAAATTCCACTGACTCACGAATATGATGCCTTAAACCTGAAATATATATAAATAAGAGCTTCATGAGATCGTTTCGACTGAAAAGCAATAGAAGTTACTCAGCCTTTGATAGTGTAATGATAAATTGTGAATAATTTATTGTCTATTTTACCAACACTGTATTTCTACTTCCAGGTATGACACTCTCGTTAAGTATTTATGGAACTGGAGTGTTTTTTAGGGCTTGAATTAAATTATATTCAGATGGACACTTAATAGAAAATGTAGGACTTAGGACTAAACGTAATTTTCGAGTAGCGTTTCTATAATTCTGTAAAAGGCTTAGCCAAAAACAAAATATTATCATGCACGGGGAAAAATAAAATGTAAACTAGAATCGAAAGTTGCATTTGTTCAACTCTTGTGCTATTGGAACATTTTAACTCTGCTCCGTAGATTTTTTACACATTTGCCAACAAATTGTTTTGTAATTTGAATCGATTATCAAATTTATCATTTACGATTATACTTTTGAGGAAAAAATCGTATATCTAAAAAAAAACATACAACATCGACATGGCTACTTCGTTGATGAATTGGGTAAGGGCGTTCATGTGTGTGTTCTGGGTCATTAAATTGATGACGTTCTGCAGCGGCAGCAACCTCTTCGTTGACAGAACAGACGTTCCGATAGCGTTGGGACAACACAAAAAAAATTTACGAAGCCCGGAAAGTTTTTTTCTATTTCAAAGCGCTCATGCGGTGACCGCAGCAAGTCAAAGCGACGCCGTAGAGGACACTAAAGTGTTAGAAACTTTGAGAAAAAACGTCCCTAAAGACTTTAGAAAGGACAGAGTGCCTCATGCTCGTCTTGAAGAGAATGACAGCAAAACTGAACACGTCGTTTATCACCGCGACCTCGTGATTTCAGGGAGTCAACGTGAGGAATTTAATGTCGTAAATCGATATGCTGGTTCACACTCCTGGAATAAAGAATATCAGAAGCCGGAGAATCATAATGCTCATGAACAAGAACGGTCTCGGCCTGGTGTACAAATATCCAACAACGATCGTAAAAAATTGGTTCCTAAATCGAGATTTACCGAAGATAAAAGCACTGTTGGGAGTATAACTGAAAACTGTTGTGCCGTATTAGATGATGTTCATGACAATAAGGTGAATACAAAGAGCATCGAACGAAATACCGATCTGCAACAAAAATCAAATAACAATGAGAGCTTAGCTGCAAAAGAAAGCTCTCCATTGTTAAAACCTATCTCTGATAAAACCGCTAGGCTCACAGAAATTAATGCCATGAAAATTTCCAGTGGAGTCCATAAGAGCACAAACTTCGAAAACAAAGGATCCTATTTCAGTAGACAACGGTCGGTCGAAGCAAAAACCTCTGCACGGAGCTCTGGACCAGGTGTCTTAGCTGCATGGAAAATGAAAAATGGCTTTCCTCTGGAGCCAAAAGGACTCGCGAAACCGTCCGTCAACAGTTTAGATGTAAAGAAGCTGAACACCAGGATGAGGAGGACGCGCAGCGCTCCTTCAGGAGCCCTCAGCGAGAGTGAGTATTGACGTGTGACTTTGAGGGATTACCGACCGATGGCACAAGACAAATTTGTGAGCAGTTATGGTTGTGCGTGGGTGAGAAGTGGCGGACTTGTGAGGAAGAACAAATGCGTTTTTCAGGCGAGTCTTTCGCATTGTTCGTTGGGATTGACGCTTTTAGGGAAATGCTATAGAAAGTGCATGAAATACAATTTCAAGGCTCGCTAACGATGCTTTAGAATTCACGGAAAAATTGAACTGAAATTAAATGCTTCGGAAAAGGGGCGAGCTATAGTTCAATTCCTAATTAATGAATGTAAGCGACATCATGATGAGCAATGATATTTGTTGGGTGAATTTTTAAAGAATGACAAGGACGATGAAAATGTCATGTGAGCATTTGGGAAGACTTCAAAGTCATGTCGCCGGAAAGACTTGTTAGCGGGTTGGGTTTTAGTTCATAGTAACACTTGAAAATATTACTTGTCATCCCGAAACTAAACACTTTATGGCTGTGATGAATTCTTTCAAAATGAAACCATAATAATGGTTTTATTTTAGGTAGACGTGTTTTATCATATTCACACATTCTCTACTTATTTGTAAGCTTTAACATTGGAATCGTGGTAGCAGCATACGGGTGCAGATTGTATGAAAAAATAGTAATAATTCCCTTCTTGCCAAAATTAAGTCGCACCAGTATTCTGACCAGAATATCAGCAGGGTGGTGAACACAACACACATGTAACAAAATTTCCATTTTATCGAACTCCTGGGTAAATTTTGTCATTTCAAATTTCCTTGTAGATGAACGAAATGAAATGTCAAGAAAAATTTATCTAGATCTTTGCTTTTGTATCGATAAATTTTCAATTTACCCTTCTTCAATGTAATGCCAGAAATACACATAATACAGGCAGTTTTTTAATGACGGGAACAAAAAGAATTTTCCTTCAACCGTATTCTATCGAACGGATTTTAAAAATTGAAGCATCAGTGAAATTGAAGCGAAGCGTTGGGCTGCACGTGTGATCACAGATCTTACAAGTAATGTGGACTTCTTTGTGCGAAATGCTTGCTCGTAGTATTCAATTTACGCATAGAAACTTACTTCCCTCAACGAGTGACATGTTTTAATAGCACCTAACATGATGTAGAAGCAGGCTTCACAGCACCGTGCGTGAACGTTCGGAGCGAGTGAATGAGATGGTGGCCCATTCAAATATAATTTTAACAGTAATTCTTAGAAACGAGATATCGATGTGCCACCACTGTGTGGTCGTTTCTAGTTAATATAAAACGCCACAGAAACTTAGCATGGTATCTTTAGAACGCAGACTTTAAATGTATCATTGATACTGAGGTTACAATTGTATCATTGTGAGGGAGGCTATCATTGTATCATGGAGAGGGAGGCTACCATTTAATTAACCAAGTGAATAGCATTTCAGAATAGCCATTTTCAACGAAGGCCATAAAATACCGAGGAAAAAGACCAAAACGATGATAATGAAAACGTGAAATATAATGTAACTTCTACCACAAAATATGAGGGAATATCTTATTACAGGGAAACAAAGTCGTCATTGTAAACTAAATGCCTTCATAGGATGTAATTCGTTTAATCCATTTAAAGAAGTCATTGTAGAAATCACGGAGTTTCACCATCAGTTTTCTCACTTCTGATGATATCCCGCATTTAGCAGCCATGAAGGTTGTGCGAGAGCCCTGCTTTGAACCCTATACCCTATAGTTTGAATAAAATTTGCTCTAAAGCTTAAATAATGGCTGAAATTTATAGAATTGTGTTTATCGTTCTGATAATTTTGATCAACTATTTTTCACAACTGTTATAAAATCATATTATGAACTTTTCTAGATTGATTGAATGAGCTCTATATTTTGAACATGTATTGTTTACATTAATGACTTTATTTCCCTGTAATATTTTCCATTATGTCGTGCAGTACAAGGTACATTACATTTCGATTTCGTTATCATCGTTCAAATCTTTTTGCTCGGTACTTCATGTGATTTTATCGAACAGGATGAATTGACTATTAAATTCTACACTTAGAGCATACTCGGTAATTTCGGACAGATGATTCTGTGGGCAATACTTTCGGAAATTTTAGATTTGTACCTCGAGTGGAAAGAACTCCGGCCACTACTCGAGGTCGATTCGTAATATTTTTCTAATGAAAAAGAAGGCGTTCACTCCGAGTTCATTGCCAGACCTTGACAGGCCCGTTATTCTAATTGACAGGCGACGGCCATCCATTGGAGCCGCCTCGAATAAACCGTCAATTTCTGGCCAACTGAGGAACCTGCGCACGACACACTTTTAAAATTATCATATGATGGCAGCGATGCCGATGACGGATTGTCAAGTGCTGTCGAAGTTCTGAGTTTTTGAAACCTTTACTATTGAATTTCAATACGATATTTGTATTTTTATAATTTTAAAGCAATAAAATTATGTTTTTTAACGATTTGGTTGCATGGGGGGAGGGGGGGCTTCTAAAAAATTGTATTACTATTGATTCTGTTGAGGCTTTGAGAGTGTTTTTGAGTAACCCAGAAGATTTATTTTCATGAATTACCAGCTCTTTTCATGTATTTTCGAACACGTAATGCACGTCTCCTAAAGTTGCTATTGCCTCTAAACTTTACCCGCCTTAATTAGAAAAGAAATTGTGTACGCTGAGAAGGTTGTTATCTCGCCGCTAATAAATTTGGATAACATAATTTAATAGTACAGTTAATTAAAGTGCATATTCTTTGCTTAAAATATGATAATTTTAATAAAATAATAGCCCTTGATGCATGTGAAGCTCGCCTTATCCCATATTGGATTCGAAACGCATCCCTGATAAATAATGCAATGTTGAACAACTGTTCTTTACTCCACAAAAATTGTACAAGTCAAGATTCCAATAAAACTATTCCCTAGGAAAAATATTAATCTTTTTTTTTTAATATTGAAAAAGCTCACACTCGTCGTTATTTTGAAAGAAAAATTTAGGTTCAGCAGCAAGACGTATTGCCATTCACCTTTAAAACCTTTTAACGTTTTGGAGTCGACACATTAAAGCACGGTCGCTAGCTACTTCAGTTAGAACAAGGCATACTAAAAGCAGCACTTCATTCAATTACATACGATCAGTTCTTAACTTTTCTCAAAGAAGTTTGTGTTCCGTGACCTATCACGGAACACTAACGCGTTTTTATAAAATTCCCCTCGTGAGTGGTCATAATAACCTTGTTAAATTACTCACAAACCCTCACCTTTAGCTCCTGCCAATTACTGTGCAAGCAATTTCTTTGGGGACGCTTACATTAAACACCTGACATGACGGACACTAACCGCTGCAGAAAGCACCTCCTCGACAGCCTTCCCGTTCGTACCAGCACAAAGCACCCAGCTTGAACTTTTATAGAAAACAAGTGTACACAGCATCTATCGATCAGTTGGGCAATCAGGCCAGAACATGGGGAGGTGCGCTTCAGGGTTTCGTAAATCAGGCAGCTATGCACCATCTTGGCCCTTCGGAGGACACGCGAGGGAGATAAACTTGCTGGTTCTGCTGCTCGAGGTCCTTGTCATCCGACACTGATTGTCGCGAGGCTGGCCCGTTATTGCTGGAGTTTGTCGAGGCTTTAGGAACGCAAGTAGTCATGCTAAGAATTGCTTGCTACTCCGTGGCAGTTGAATGGGAATGTAAACGCTGCAAGAGGTCTCCAGCCCATTAGTGAATTGAGACCTTATTTAACACTGAGGCGTCTTTCTTTAAATGAGAGTTGGTGTACAGGGGAATCTTGAGGTGCTCTCGCGCTCAAATATAGATCGTTTTCAAATCATTTTCGCTATCGGAGTTTTTTGACAACGTGAAAAAGGGCTGATTTTAGTAGCGTAGAGAATTTTAACGAGTTTTGTTCTGTTTGATCAAGTAGAGCTTTCCATTCGTTACAAGAACAATGCGACTAATATGTAGCATCATTTTTGCTAACTAATAATTCAGGGAACTAGATGTACAAGTAAGCATGTCTCTCAATTTTCGAAATTTTAAAAGTTTTGTTTTTAAGACACGTTTTTCCTGTATCTTGAATGGAACTAATCTCAGTGAAATTCGGGTTCAAACTCAAAAATAAATTAAACCTTATTGCCATAATCTCCCCTGTTGCATTTAATTCACTTCTTAAGAGACCTGTTAAAAAGTTCATCAGCCCTAATGGCGTAAAACTCTGGCGTCACAACAGTTTTCCATTTTCGAAGATCCCTCACTCCTTATGGTTCCCTCGAAATGCGTCTCAAGTTTTTGGAGAAATGAGGAGCTGTGAAGCTCTTTTATTTTGTGCGGGCGTTGTGGACGTCCTAAAATCCTTATTGACATTTCATGTCCTCCAGATTACGGCCGCTTTATCGAGGCTCAACATGTATGGTCTTAGCAGACCGGGGGCAGCTGTTACGGTCACACTCAGAACACTGTATTTCTGGTCCGTCAAAGCGGAGTGTTGTTTAGCGACTGCTCAAGCAGCGATTGTGTCTATTTAATGATGAGGTTTTGTGTACGTTTTGTTTGACTCCGTGGAAATATTTGCAGGTGTTAGTAGAGACCTGAGTTTTGAACGGTTTTTATGCGTAGCAGTGCTTTTATCCAAATTATTTCCTCCGTTTAAGGGTAATTTCTTCTCAGCTCGCAGTGTAAAGAACTGGGAAAATGCCGCCGGATGGCAAGATTGTCGCGTTATAAATGAAGGCTTTGAAGATTTTTATTGCTTTTATGTGTTAAATAATGCGATATATTTTGTCCAGATAATTCACCATAATTGCATGTATTTCTGTTGAGAACACAAACGGCTGCTCCAACTTATGCTTTTGTTCAACTAGGCGTTCAGGTTGAATGTTCAAATGTGTATTCAGTAATGTTATTTGTTTTTCTGAATGTTGTAGCAGAATCCATCTTTGTCATCTCCAAAAAAAATGTTATGCGTGAGAACATATATTCAGTAAATAATTAGAGAAATATTAAGCTTCTTAAAATATATTTAGTATGGTATTTCGTTCAGTATGTAAAGCTTCAATGAATACCTAATAAAATTATGTAGCAAATACGTCGAAAATGGATTCCTCTTTTTTCAGACGAACGTTCAGCGAACTTTTAACGAATATATGAGGAATGACTCTTACCACGGAACATTTTATACAGTTTCAGTTATAGTATACCCCACCGCTGCCAAAAGCTGCACCGTGAAAAAAACAGCGCATACAAGAACATTAATGTTTCCTAGAAGAGTGTCTTTCTTCTCGCTAACTCGATAGTCATGCACCACCGACTGTGAATTATGGCTTTTGGATGTTTTTGCAATTGTAAATTCTTGGAGCAATCGATTGACGTAAGAAATATTGAGCACCAACGGCAAGTCCCGACTTGCAGTTGCCCTATCTTAACTTGAGAGCTTTAATACTTCATTTAGCGTTGTGCATTCATGGATTTTAAATACGATGAAAGTTTACGATGCAATCTTACGAGTAATGCGACTGCGATTGATCGGCTGCTGATGTCAGACAGTGGTTCAGCCTAGATTTTAATTCAAAGCGTAAAAGCATCTTCCAGCCTCCGAAGTTCATAGCTGGTATCTTATAGTCTAAGCAATTTCTGCCAAGTATCTTTCAAATTACGAAATTGGTGACTAGGAAGTAACTTCCATCCCATTAAATTCGGTTACGAGTACCTTTCAAGTTTCTAACTTTGTGATAAGTAATTTTCGACGTATTTTATACGTGACAAAGAGCGTCACAACCCTGCCTATGACGGGTCATACTCCTCAGGACTGCTGGAAAAACAGGCTGTGACAAAAATAGCTTTTTACGAATACAGTTCACGTAACATATGAGTTCCTGTGAAATTTGCTATGAAAGTTGGATTCTTTAGGCGCATTGTTTAAATCCGTCTCTGAAGGGTGCCACAAAGTGAAATAAAATAAAATCAGGAAAAATACTGATCCCATTCTGCTTCATCTGAACAAAATGTTGGAAAAGCTCTCCTGATATTTTCAAATTTTCAATTATTAAATAAGCTTAATGCTTATTTTTAGCGTTTAGAAATCACGAACATTAGTATGCAATTAAACTGAACGTATGAGTTACATCTGATGTATTTGGAAATATTTACTTTTTAAAACTACTGATAAAACATCATTAAATTAAGTTCCAAGTTCAATTTTTAAGGAATATAAACGTTCTCTTTGACTCATTCGTTTTTTAATTCCGTAATTTTTTACTAATAGAAATTAATCATTGCGACGGGCGACGGAGTTTATTTTTTATTCGTTCTCTTCAATTTAAGCAAATTTCTATTCTTCTTAAACTAAATTTTGAAGCGTTACAGTATGTCCTAACAATTGCGATTTATTTGATAGTGCTTTTGAATTGGTTTTCTACTTCGATATTACTCATATCATACTTATTAAAGATATTTTTGTATCGTATCAGTCACGAGTTAGTTGAACGGATTCCAAAAAAAACGTGCACTAGGATGAAATCAACAAAGAATATTCAAATGGAAGCCGTCTCACCCAAATATCAAACTATTCCCGTGCCTCATTAGGGCGTTCGCGACTGAGGTGTACTTCACTCAAGACATAATTATGAGTAAGTTCAGTAAAACAATGACGACTTCCCTCATTATTTGTGTTTCTAGCAGCCGCGCTCACAATGATCGTCCTGTAGAGAGAAATTGTATTTCAAGTTCACCAGTTCCTTTCTCGTCCTCGACTACAGAGGGTTTTTGTTTGAAAATTCGTGCGGTCACACATCGTTTTTAATACGAGCGTCTCCATGCTGTTAAAAATGACGGCAAATCTCGTTAGAAATGCTGTAATTATCTGTATCACGAATACGGATTGCCCTTTCTGCCATAGTCCTGAGACGTACCGGAGAATCTGAACCAATTAATTTTCTGTTAACTTTAGAGCCCAACTTTCTCCTAATTTAAAGCGTAAATAAGTGGTTATGCATACAATAAATCTATAAACTTGGCGTGTACTTATATTGTGCAGAGTTCAGGGAAACAGAAAAATGCTGATCAAATTTCTATAAATAACAGTGGGAGCAATAAATACCCAATACACGGTCGAAAGTATGTTTACCAAAGTTACACAACATCAGAGCAGTGGAAAATTAGACATCTTGTGTATTTTTATACGCTGGATACTAAAAAATCGGTACAAGAATATGCACATAATAGAGCATTGGGAAAACATCGACAAAAGTTTTAGATCATCGCTTTAAAAAGCATCCAACGCAGCAAAATAATCAACATCAAGAGTGATAAAAAATAGAACACAAATATTCCAGAAATTTTCACGCGACAGGAATGTTGTAGAGCTTTCTAGAAATAAATTGACCTCGTTCATGTACAACAGCGGATGCTACAATGTACGAGAGCTGCGAGAGAATAAAGGCATTGTTCAAAACTCTAATTCTGGTACGGCGAAGTCTAAAGAATTCCCTGGAAGGATCTGTTAATTAATAGCTCAGATGTATAGAAGGACTTCAAGTTGTAGGAGAATAGCATTCGTGCTGAAAATAACAATTTCAATAATTGACGATGTGATTCGCCGGTTCAAGTCCATCTTAAATTTCATGCCGTGCGTCTAGACATAGAGTCCATAAGGCATAAAATAATTCTTGAGTGACTCGTTCTGAATTTCCAAATGATATGGAGCGGCTGTGCCAAATTTATGCAAAAAGACCATTCGAGCGATGCTGAAGAATCAGCGATTCCGTTATCGTACACCAATAAAACTTTGTTGATACTAATTCACGTCAGAAACCATCTGAATTTTCTAAGGAAACATTGGAGAAATTTGTAAGTTATGGTACTCTGTACAATGGTCTCACCAGACGATGATAGAGTTATTTGACCGGAACGTTTTGACTATGTGTCAGATATTTATTAATCCCACTTTATTTCAGGTTTCTATGTCGCGAAACAAAAATTAACTACATGTCATTTCAAGTGACTTTTAATCCGCTTTGGTAACACAGATGCTTGAAACAACTATGAATTTTCGACCAGTTTTTTGCACTATCCTGTATTTTAGAATCATAACAATGATGCACAATATTTCTGTTCCTTTTAACATATATCGTATTGCACTGTCGTATTTTGAATGTTCATGTGAGATTTCCATGACGAGAATCATTCATTTTTCAAGAAACGTTCTTTCACACCGCTTGTGCTGAAATTATCACAACACAACTGTACGAACAATTACGAACAGGTAATCGTGTACGAACAGGCTATTCCTGAGTGTACGAACAGCTAGGTGATCGTCGGGGTGCGGTGTACTCATTTTACGCACCATTTCACTCGTGTTCAAAATTATTAGCTCCAAATATTCGAACACAAATTAAATCGGGGCTTGAAATAATTGCACCAAGTCTCGAGGACCGCTGGTACTTTTTGAGTCGAACTTACGTCTGCGCACTAGGGCGTTGACGGTTTCCAAAGCCCCCGAGATTAGCGCTGCAGGCCCTCACCTAAGAGAGCGCCATATTGTTTCTCGAGAACTTATTAAGGCAGAACAAAACAGTGCCCAACGATACAATGCCTCTGAGAATTCGAGCTGAATGTGTGGCTTCGAAAATTTATTTTCGCGAAACATTGTTTTGTCGAAGTCAATCTAGTAATACATGAGGACTGTTCCTTTCGATTTCCATGCTGTTGCTCTAAAGTTGAGGTTACGAATACTTCACTCTCTCTCCCTCCTGTCATTCTTATTGCTTGAATTTGACCGATTCAATATGCTTTCCGCACACTTTGACGTTCAAATGACTCGGAATGATTCGTTGGTAAATCATTAATTTTTTGTGCGAACGTATATTTTCCTTGGTTCAACACAACTGAAAAGTCGCTGTTCATGACAGACGCGTATAATACCCTCAGCGAAAGCCCATTTTTCCTCGACTCATGAGGCTGGTAGAAATCGATTACTGTGTTTGATGAATACAAAGGTTTGCAATCAACTGAAACCGCATCGAGCCTTTTCTGGGGCTCTCTATTTTTCGACGTTTTGTAGCGAGGCATTTGAAATAACACGCGGAAATGCTTCATTCCAGTTATTGCTTTGTTAGAATAGTTTGATTTTCCAGATAACAGCAGGCTATGATTTTTTCGTGTTATTGCTTTACAAGAATGGTTTGATTTTCCAGATAACAGCGGACAATGCTTCATTCCAGTTATTGCTTTGTAAGAATAGTTTGATTTTCCAGATAACAGCGGGAAATACTTCTTTCCTGTTATTGCCATGTAAAAATGTTACGCACACGAGCTAATAGAAACTTTGATTTGAAAAAGACGTACAATCGTCGCTATGAAAAACATGGATTTGATACTCAGACCAGTCTGGTTACGTGAAATAACGTCGTCGATAGTTTTAAAAATATTTTATCATAGTACTGATTGCACTTCTTTCCATACTCAGGGTTCGATTCCCTACAAATAAGCAAATCCCTGCCTTTATTTAAAATCGTAGGTTGCCACAATTGAAATGACTTATTTTCATTAATTATTCATAAGTCTTCGAACAATATCAGGAGGAAGTTAAAAGTCCTTCCCACTTTCTGATGAATGTGTTAGGAGAGAGGATAAGGAAAGAGGTCAAGTAATTCAAACCATTCTTAAATGGCAATAATAGAAATAAAGCATTGCCTGCTGTTATCTGTAATATCAAACCATTTTTACAAGGCAATTACGGAAATACGTCATCTCCTGTAATTATCGGGAAAATCAAATCATTCTTGATGTATAGTGCAAGATATATTGAGATACGCTAATGTGTGCTAACGTATATCTGTAGAGTTGTACACAATCGTATGCATGACTATTGTAGGGATAATTATTGTGCAAGAGTTATTGGAACAATGATCTGAAAATAAAACTTAACGGAAGAAAAAATACCAAAAGAAGCGTTTCTTCCACGTTCGAAATTTGTCTACCTGCAACTTTTATAGACGTTGCTACCATTTTGTTCTTCGCATCATAGTTGCACGTAAATGAATGACTCTGAAGGAAATTATCTGCAGGAACAAGTTTGCATGTACATCATATAATTATAATTTTTAATGACTTAACGTTACGAGCAATGCTCCCTGCCTTCATTCGTTCAGTGACTAATGACAGGGAATCCCATATCAGAGAAAGGATGAGAGAACCAATCGAGACCGTCGACATCCTCTATTATTGCATTGCCGTGTTGAACGCAGACCAATCTGGCAGGAGCCTGGGCAAGGGTGATTACGAGGGCCCTCTTTAGCTGTGTAGGGTTGTATCGTCTTCCTCATTAGCGGCTTCTTTATGCCAAAAGCATGAATTTGCTCTGAGTATTTGAATATCAAATTGTTCTCATTCCTGCTAATGAGTTGGAGTCCGTCCATTATTCTTTTCCGTAACTGATGTTTTTAATGGGCGAGCGTTCGATACAAGAAAGGTATGAAGTCTCGCAAGGCAATGCTCTCCTCACCTGTTGAGATATGGGGAAGATTTGAAGAAGTTCCAGAACCATTTTTAAAAATTTACGCAATTATAAGTGACTCGCATGTATGTACATATTACATAGCAAGCTTCCAATAAGATGACACTGAGCAGAATTAAAAAAAACATAACTCTGCGTATACTGAAATGTTTCTCATTTTATATTTTTCCGAAATTTTACAGTAAATCTTTCGTAAGAAATTGAGGCTGATCAGCATCATTGTATAGATTTTGGTTTGGGATTTTTTCATGACAGTTCTTCTTGAAAGATTATTGATTTCACTGGAATTTAAAAATTAAAACTAATTAATGAGTGCTGTGGTTTATTTATTCCTAATTTCGTGATTAATTAACAATACAATTAGGTTAAAATGTCTGCGATAATTACATTCAAATAAAGTATTCAAGTTAATTACGCCTGCTTTACAAGCTCCCTGCGGCTTCGATTAGCTTCTTTCTTATCCCACAAGCAGTGCAAGAAATTTTCCTCAGAGTTGTTCCCAAGCCTCTGACGATCAGATCTTCAAGTAAACCTACTGTTCGAAATTTTTACCAATCACCTGGAAGCTCATGCCTTTTTGAAGGCCTTTATGTTCAATGGCGTTGGAATTCGATGAAAATCAGGTCTTTAAAATGCGGGGTCTACAACAAGGTGTTGGCATTGAGGTGCTTGAAAAATCTTTTCTTGGAGCCTAACTCTGGCCTTTAACCTCTTCACAAATTGTCCTGAGAACATTCGTGGCCGTGGTTGTCGCCTTCACTATGCCACTGTAGAATACACAGACCGTGTGAATGCACCGCCTGTCTTTTAAGGATAATTCATTAATGAGTTAATAGCTCCTTCAACTCGACTCCATAACTCTGGCATTCAACTCAGATTTTATAAAAGACGTCATGCCGTGTTTCTTGGTACTGGCCTCACCTGGAATATTCCCACAAAACCCTCCCTTTTAAGCTCTATTCCTTGGCAACGTCTCGTGTTAGATGTCTTCGACAAGTCCTTCATTTAGAGGATTTGAATATTTTCGATGAAGAGCACTTGAAATAAGCTTACCTCAAACGGTTTTAGATCTCTTTAAATTTACAAATATCCAGAGCCAGAATCTAGGCGAATGTTGTTATGATATTTCATTTAATTTACATGTAATCATCAGTTCAGAAAAAGTTTGTTAAAGCAATGACCCCACCGATAATAAAGTAAAGATTTGATCACGGCGAGGCCACGTACAAGACATGAATATCACAGCTCATGGGACCATTGCTAGAAGTAAGATTTACTTAGGAAGTTTTTACTGCAATGCCTTGTTATGAGTTTTTTCCTGATTTAAGTATATCATATTTAACACCTTGCAGCTGCATGCACTGCATATGGACGATAATACTAGTGAACTGGACAGAACGTTTTATTAGTATGTACGTACATTGGAGAAGTGTCTCGAGTGCCATCATCACACAACGGTATTCTCAGTTGGATTTCCAGTGTTTCCTCATCAACTCATAGTCTTCAAATGAATGCACAATGGCTAGGGTACGCAGCTCTCGACCTAGTTCAAGTGTACGTGTGGGTACAGCATTTATGTTCCAGTTGAATGCTCACAGAGCTCTGCGAAGAAAGGGTATTACGGAGAGTTTGATCACACCATGACAACTCTTCATAACCTAATTCCAAAATATCGTATCAACTGCCGTAAAAGTGAGCACCAAATAATGTGCGGGTAAACACGGAAAGAAAATTGCACGGTATTGAATAAGTACTCATGGAGGTACTTATTAACAGAGGCAGAGCTTTTTTCTGGCACACCGTACAGTAGCTGCCAGTCAGAATGCAATGCGATGCCATGCATTGCTCATATTTTTTAGAAAAATTAGATGAATAACTCAAAATTCTTAAAATCAAATGATAAATTTATAATGTGAAATATCAGCTGATGACAGATGAATGAGGAAACAGGAGTCTTCATCATTTAGTAACACGCAAAGTTTCAATTTTTTTTCATGAGTGGAAAACTATTTGATCTCACAATGAGGGGGTTAGGTGAGGGAAAATTCAAGACCCCAGATTTTCAGGTACGCCTTCCCAATCGGCGAGGCTGTAAACATATGTCGGAGAGGGCAATTCGTGACAGAGACGGGCAAAATAGCATTATTTCACCTGCGATTTGCAGTCATTTTTGACGGCATGTGACCTCTAATTCTAAAGTATAAAAATCCACTAATTGTTGGTTGCTTGGTTGGTTGGTCTCCTGCTCCCCCTTTGTAGCATTTCATGATAGAAAATTACAGTGACCCATGTTGATGTGCGGCAGTGTCCGATTTGGGATACCAAATATCGATTCATAAACAATTGTAATCTTAATGAAATTCAGTGTTTCATTTGATAAAAAACGATGTGACAGTGTTGTGGATGTAGTTTGGTCATTACTAATTAATTTCAAAGGAAACGGTGAGGAACACTCGTGTCATATCACCTCCTCTACTGGGAAAATATTATTCATTTGAAGAATAAACATTGTTAAGTCTCATCACTCTTGTCTGGCTACATTGCTAATTTCATCATAATCATCAACATCATTGTTAAAAGGAGAGAGACAACACACTTTTTCTTGCATAGTATTCAATTAGTTCACTGTCAACACAGCATAATCCCCACAAGAACTTACTGTATGCTGAGTATGCATACATTTACCATTGTGTACAGTTGTACACCCTAAATTTACTATTGCACTATGTACACTCACTATGGCCCTATTATACATTCACTATGGCCCTGTGCTCACAGTTGTGCACACTCCATTCACCATTGCAACGTACACACAGCTGTGCACATCCCATTTACCATTGCAATGTACACACAGCTGTGCACACTCCATTCAGCATTGCAATGTACACGCAGCTGTGCACACTCCATTCACCATTACAATGTACACACAGCTGTGCACACTCCATTCACCATTGGTATGCAAACACAGCTGTGCACACTCCATTCACCATTGTAATGTGTACACTGCTGTGCACACTTTATTCATCTTTAGAATGCACACACAGCTGTACACACTCCATTCACCTTTTCAATGTACACACAGCTGAGCACACTCCATTCAGCATTACAATGTACACACAGCTGGGCACACTCCATTCACCATTGCGATGTACACACAGATGTGCACACTCTATTCAGCATTGCAATGTACACTCAGCTGTGCACACTCCATTCACCATTGTAATGTGTACACTGCTGTGCACACTTTATTCATCTTTAGAATGTACACACAGCTGTGCACACTCCATTCAGCATTGCAATGCGTACACAGCTGTGCACACTCCATTCAGCATTGCAATGCGTACACAGCTGTGCACACTCCATTTATCATCGCAATGTGTACACACAGCAATGCACACTCCATTTATCATCGCAATGTGTACACACAGCAATGCACACTCCATTCATCATCGCAATGTGTACACACAGCAATGCACACTCCATTCATCAATGCAATGTACACACAGCTGTGCACACTCCATGCACCATTACAATGTGTACACAGCTGCCATCTCCTCACACCACGCGCCGCCTCGCACACCAGCCCCCCTGTCCGAGGTCGCATGACCACAGGGGGACACCGTCGCAGACACCATCGCATGACTGGCCGCAATATCGGCCAACGCCTCAGCCATATCGGACGGGCAGGGATGGATGAGCGACGCAGGATTCTGAACAGAATCGCCGATATTTTAGGGAATGCCACGACTGCTCTGCGTCACTGCAAGGCATGAATGTGCACCAGTACGTCACCGTGCATTAGGAATGTCCGTTTAGGAGTGTACACCAGTACGTCACCATGCTTTAGGAATGTCCGTTTAGGAGTGTACACCAGTACGTCATCATGCTTTAGGAATGTCCATTTAGGAGTGTACACCAGTACGTCATCATGCTTTAGGAATGTCCGTTCACCACTCAATAGTGGAAGACAAGTCATTGCGTCATTGCATTCCTTTAGGAATGTTCTACACATCGTTGGAAATCTGTAGGGCATATTTATGCAATATTGCGTCCTTGTAGAGCATCTAATGGCTCTACGGCGTCGAAGGCTCAAATTTGCAGCAAGTGAAGTCATCAACGACCTTGAGACTTTCATACCTTATAAGTTTTTTTCTAACCCACGTTTCATTACGCAATAAATCGAACAAAATACTCCAAATGAATTAAGTTCTCAAAATAAAGCACTCACAATAGTTACGCACGGTTCAGCACGGAATAAATAGAATAAAGTGGGCAAAATAAATATTTATTCAATGCTTGTTATAGCGCATTGTAGATAAATCCATTTTATCGCCATTTGAGTTCAGTGCGTAGAAATCCAAATTTTTGACACGAGTCAAATTGACTCGGCGGTTATTCGCTTCCGTCGAGGCTGCTGCTAATTGCATTGAGTTATGCCGGTGGAAATCAGATGAGCCTGTTTCTGAAACAGGTTATGGAGATCATGCTTCCATATTGTAACAATACATAACACAATCAAACGGTGGGAGAGGGATGAGATAATGAACTAACTGTATCTACTCCAAGACTATTTCAGAGCTCTGGTACGCTTACTCATTTTTCCAGTATTTTTGTACGAAAGTTTATGCGCTAGCGGAGAAAATCGCCGTTCACGTTCAAATTCCTGAATGTTTGCATTGCACATTTCTGCGAAAATTGAGTTTTTTAAAGCGGCTGTGGGGTGAGGGGCCATTTTGTTTAGACTTTATCGGTGTGCGGAGGATGACGACTTCATTGTAACGAGAGGAGTTACGTGATCTTCATTTAAAACGTCAAATTGTCATTTTACCTTAGACGGAGCTACTATCCATGGGGAGATGATATTATCAGCAGTGTTCGATGCTAAATAATTGTGTTTTATGTCAGCACTAAGCGTGAGTGCGCAATCTTTTATTCCGTAGGAAAGCAAAAAATCAATCAGCGTAATGATTAAGTTTTCAAGCTTCGGATTGACTTTGAAGACTTTCTCGGGAAGTCTCACAGCAGCAGTTAAAACAATGGGGCAAATTATTCACGCTAAAAATACACGTCCTTCTAACGACGGCATCACTCTCAATTCACCTATGAAACTTAATCGATCGCCATTCTTTTCATTTCGCTCTCCACAATTTACCCACATCCCGTAAAATTGGATCATTGACGGTGCTAAATTAAATGTGCGACTGGGTATTTTTCATGTGAAAATTAATTTCAACTGATGCAGAAAGTCTGCGCTGTGAGACGTTCAAGGCATCATGCATAGAGCTAACAGTTCAGTAGAGTTGTTCATGTTCTTTTATTATAGCTAATTGATCACCAGGCTGGTTACCGGATATGGTTGGTTGATGATTTTCGTTACAGTTCACGATTTTTTATTTTTAACTACAGTTCACGATTGCTAATCTTTAGCTACAGTTCGCGATTCCCAATTTTTATCTACAGTTCACGATTGCTAATTTTTATCTACAGTTCACGATTGTTAATTTTTATCTACAGTTTACGATTGCTCATTTTTATCTACAGTTCACGATTGCTAATTCTTAGCTACAATTCACGATTGCTAATTTTTAACTACAGTTCACGATTGCTAATTTTCCCTGTTTTAGTTAACGGCACCTACCCATTGACAACATGGTTCATAAACATGATTCAACATGGTTCATCATAATAATTTACCATCACGGTTCATGGTTCATTGTGGTTCACCATTTGCATGGCTTATCATCCTGGTTCATCCTGGTGGTCACAATTGCACATCTTATTTCATCATTATGGTTCGTAATCGGTCGTGATCACCATGATCCAGAGTACGAAAACCACGGTTTATTTTTATTTCCCAACAAACATTCAAAGACAAGGAAAAAAGTTCATTCACTTGAGCCCCAATGAACGGTAGCCATGATACGATGGAAAAACCTTTATTTAATTACTGAGAGATGTGTTTTGAATTTCTGCCATATGTTGTTACTAAAGAATGTGCACAAACAAGCAGTCAAGTATGATGATCTAAGTTTTTATATCATGCAGGGTATATAAGTGGTGGCAATCACAGTTACAAAAATAATTATTCTATTATGAGTCGTGAAATTTAGACCTCTTGTTGAGCAAAGTAGCAACTACTGATTAGCAATATTTTCAGATATTAATGAATTACTAGACCACACGTGACCCGTTGGGTCGAATGAAATTTATCAATATCAAACCGTATCCAGAAATATATCCTATGCAGTTTAGTCGGTATCCACAATACAGGATTAAACGAAGAGTATAAATTTTGAACATCTCAGATCCGACAGCCAAACATGTGCACGGTTTCAAGCAAGCAAACAAGCAAGACGACCAGAGTTTCAGTATTATACTAGATAGATAGATAGATTGCTGATTTATTGATGACAGGTTATAAGGACACGGTTGAAATCTTAACTGTTTCACCTGAAGGTCTCTTGGCTTACTGATGAATCACTCACGCCCCATTGACGGCCTCCATTGATAAACATAAACGTAGGCTCGCATATTCTAATTTTTTCAAACAAATTTGTCGACCATAATTTAATTTTTATGGTTCAGTGCGAAAGAAAATAACATTGTTTCTTTTACAGATAGAATGCAGTTCAGGTTTGACAAATCCAATTCGTTGCAGCTGCATCAGATGTAATACATTTCAGGAAACCGAACCTCAGCTGCACATTCAGTGAGCTGATTAATAATTACGGCTGTTAAAATAATGAACGAGCGCTGCCCAAGTTCCGCTGACACGCGCTCGAATTTCCACCACACGTTGCTCTAATCCTGAGTCAAATTAAATTACCGATTCGCGTTGTTGGGATGTCATTTATGCAAATCATAATTATTGCCTCGCGTTAGGTCCTCACGCGCTAGCAGTGTGATTGATTTAATTGTGGACTATGTACAGACTCAGTCAACAAAAAGAGAAAGAGAAACTCTAGTGCTGGTCTTCCGTGCAGGAGTTCATTTGTCGATGAGAATAGAAAATGGCCACGGAATTGAACGAAGCGATCCGTTCATTCTTGGCATGTGAGCTGACCTTTTTCGCTTTTTGAGTTTACGTGTTTCGATGAATGTAAACACATAATTGGGTGAACTGGAGCAAGTGTCTGACGCATCACATTCCTTACGAGATGCTGAAGAGTGAACTTGAGCCTTAATTGAAATACAAGTAAGCTCGATCAACACAATACATAGCGCGTGAAAATCTTTCCTCGCGGTATTAAGGAGATAATGCCATGCTTTGGTAATTTAATCTCACTGCGGTTGATGATCTTTAAACGTAAAAAGAGTCACTCCACAATTTTTTATTTACAAAATTGACACTATTTTAAGTACGTACATCTGAATACGTCATAAATCACCAAGGGTAAAATCCATTTTTCAAATTTCAAATTACAGTATCAAATCCAGTGCAACCAAAACTGAGCGATTGGCTTCAACGTGTTTTTAAAAAGGGTTATTAACTTCTCATGTACAAAGCATAATGATTTATGCACTTATCTTGAATACTTACTTCAATAGTTCATAAAATAAATTAGAGGTCCCTGAACTGAAGTATTGGTATTTTATCAATAATTCAGATTCGGAGTTATTACTTTAGCAGTAATTCAGGATGCGCAATAATTATCAATATAATTCCTTGACAAGATTGAAATTATTTCTGATTCAAAGTGCAATATTATTGAATGCGACAGGGTGTAATAATTACATCATGCGATTGATTACGGATTATTTGTAAATTTAAATTCCTGTAAAATTCTTGCAGTAAAACAGATAAAAAACGAGAGTAAAAAATACTCACAACACGCTCCAATGGAAAATAATCAAACGACGAAGAAAGTTTAAACTGAGCCGCCTCGCGTGATGGAAAGCGAGCTCCCTGCAACTTCTCAGTGAAATATTCGATCACTCAACTTCACACTAGGTCAATCTCGCATTCAAGGCAATTTATGATGAGTAAAATCAAAAATTTGTATTCAGACAATCTAAAACTCCGCAACTATCCTGTAAAATAAGAGACTTTCACGCTATTCTCGGTTGCAATGAAGTGAGAATATATTTCTTGCTTCGGCAGCTAGCATTTGCTGATGAAGAACTTGAACATCTTGAGCGGTAAAAGAACTACTTTTCCGCTAGCATTTTTTGTCTATAAGTCTGAGAGTCGTTTCCAAGGTCATGTGCACTAATTGTTCTTTTTTCCTTCATCGTGGTAATGCTACCTGACACGAATATATCACTCGTGCGTGTACCGGGAAAATGATGCGAAGAAATGGAGTTTTTAAATTCGAACACAACTTCAGGGAGAAGAAAAAACACAATTTCACCGAAATGAAGCAATAAGCATTGGATCAATCTTCAGAAAAATTATCTGGATTATTTTTCTTACAAAACTACCTCTGTTGTATTTGTTCTGTTCATGCACATAGTAATTAAATGATCTGAGAATGCTTATTGCTTCAATATCTACAAATTGGAATGCAAGTGGCTACACAAACCGATCAAAGCGATCACAAGCGAACAGTGGCAAGGGAACAGTTCGTTCTGAATTATTCGAGCGAAGCGAACATCGCAATACGCCGTGTATTGCTCATGTAAACTGAATATACGAACATAAAGGAAGCACAATGCATTGAAAGCACATTACGATCCGTACAGGAGTGAAAATCTGTATATCCTATTAGTGGTATTCGTGATGGAATCAAATTACCCCTGAATAATACATTTTCGGTTGGCGTGAAGAGATTTTCAGCTATAACTGTACGATCCTAATGCGATGCTTTCAGAACTTTTCTTATATGTCATTTTGATTCAGTCACTTGCCCTAGCTATTATTTCTCTTTTCGTGTTGGTTGGGATTCTCATCAGCTGACCATCGGAGAATATATTTGCTTAGATCGAAGCACGAAGATTTCCATCTACTGCACGTGAGACGCTACGCCATTGATTTCTTCATATTTATATAAGTCACAATAGGTTCAAATTTATCTTCATGGTTGTAAAAAAAAATGATTACTTGGCTTAAAGTGTACGTATTGTGAGCATTATTAATGTAGGAGAGGGTTTAAAATTTCATTTTTATAATTAAAGGGATTTACCCATAAAGGGTAAAACAGGTGCTTATTTCTATTCAACACATTAATTTCAATCCAGGCGGGTAGAGAGCAAAACTTCACTTAAATTATTACGCTTCATTAAATCAGTTTAGAATTTAAAACTCTTATTTTTAGAAGAAACATTGTTCGCTCGATGTCCGGAAACAACAACCCACGCCTACGTTATGGCCACAAACACTAACGCGGCACCAGCTCCCTGGCAGAGGCCAGATTACACGTCGTATCTCACAGGGCGCCCCTGCCTTGAGATAATCACTTCTGCAATTTGTCAAGCTACTTTAGAAATTGTCGACTTCATCTAGCCCCGCATTCAATTTTTTACAAACTCTACCCACGTCTGTAAATTGTCTACCTACCAATTCTACCCACGTCTGCAAATTGTCCACCTATTCTACCCATACCTGAAAAATGTCTTCTTATTCTGCCCTCGCCTTCAACTTATCTACCTCTTCTCCCCATGCCTGCAAATTATCTACCTACTCTAGCTATGTCATCAAATTGTCTATGTATTCTATTCACGTTTGTAAGCTTTATGTCCACCTACTCCTGAAGTAGTTTGCCTTCTGCAGCCTCGTCTGCAAATTGTCCACGTTTGTAAGCCTACTCCACCCACGTCTGCAACTTGTCTACCAAATATACTCTTGTCTGCAAACTGTCTACTTAATTCTGCCCAGGTCTACAAACTGCGTCCCTACTCTACCCACGTGTTTGCAAATCGTCTACCTACTCCAGATATACATAGTTCACTTTTTGTACACACGTCTGCAAATTGGCTACCTACTCTAGAAATAGTTTACTTTTTGTACATACGTCTGCAAATTGGCTACCTACTCCAGAAATAGTTTACCTTCTGTACACTCGTCTGCAAATTGCCTACCTCCTCCAGAAATAGTTTACCTCCTCTACACACGTCTGCAAATTGTCTACCTACTTCATACATAATTGCCTTCTGTACCTAAGTCTGCCAATAATTATCAATCCCCTACTCTCGGAGGCGTTTACCGTCTGTACTCACGTCTGCAAGTTGTCTACCTCCTCCAGAAACCTGAGCCTGCTTAAGACAGACTGTCAATTCAAGCCGTTGATAGCTCAGTGGAATTATCTTACACTATCGCGGTTATGAGGTCATTCGAGGGAGAACGAACGCTCGCAAAGTGACTCTTGCTGAACCTGATGAACCCATCGAGGTGCTCAGGGACGTTCTGGCCAAAGTCATGCAGTCGTAAGGAATAATGATGAGAAGTTTCTCATGTATTTTTGTTCACATTCGCCTCGATATTCACATGAGGTAAATCTTTGACTCATACAATCAGCTATCTGCTTAGAACTTTTGAAAAAGTAAAGGTTTCAGGTTTTGGAAGCTTATGTATTGTCGAGTGCAAAGGATTCATAAATAAGTGTTTCTACTGAAGCACAGAAATAAAAGTGCATGAAATTGGATTGTTGAACTCCTATAAGCAACTCAGAGCTTTCTGTCAGTTTTAGATTACACATTTAAGAAGAGCCCTATGAGTATTTTTGACTACATTCGTCGAACACAATAAAAGAATAAAATAAAAAGCTCTCATGAAATCATCATTTTTGGATACCGCCATGCAAATACGAAACAGACGTTTAAATCTCGACATTTTAAAAACATGCAGATATTATCTACACACATTCGCAAACCCCGTCTTTTGGGTGCCTCCCTCGCTCCTTTTCCATACCTTTATCGACCGTGACGTGTATCAATGAGACTAATTCTAGGAATCTATTCATCGCAAGTATTTTAAGAATCTTTTATTTTTAGGTAGGGAGTCCTTCAATCCTACACATTTTTCAGGGTATTATTCTCAGTGCTTGGGGGGTACGCGAGGTAAAATTGCAGTTTGTGCATCAGTCGAAAAAATATCTTATAAATATCTCGTTCAGTCGCTCGTTTTCCGCGACCAAATTGCCGATAACAAATCTTGTTCTGTTTTTACTGCTAAATTATTCTGTCGAGTATCGATCTCGATCCTGGAATATTTTCTAAGGGGGTCAAATCGCCACAAAAATAATAAACACTGAGCAATCTCACTCGCACATCTTTTTTTTCACTCACCTCTTGATTTCATCACTTACTTTCCATTTTAAATCTTTTCGAAACAATTACGTTAAGTGCTGGAGTAAACTGACAGTGCATCACTCCGACGAGTGAATATAAACAACGTGGAAAAAACAAATCGTTTTCTCAATTTTTCTCGAGATGTCAAAAAATTCAGCAGCACCGCCGCTTGCGGAGTTATTGTACAAGACTGATATTTCAGTAGCCCTACAGAGAAGAACTTCATTGGTCGATCGATGTTCATAATAAAGGGACTACACACTAATATCTAAGTGACAGAAATGCATATATCTTTCATATCAAGCAGTCATGAATTTTTAATGAATCAGCTAAGCGCGTCAATAAAAAGCTCTCAAAAATTAGACAGCTTCTTAGCAGTCGCCAGCAGGAGCACAGAGCGCTGGTGCCGCTGATAGCAGTAAATTTTCTAGGTGAGCGAAACGACAACGCTGACTCAAATCTCGAACAAATGGAAATGAAAACCGGCAAACATACTGGAAACAATTCAAATTTCGATACAGCGATCACCTGTAGCTCTCTTGTAAAAAGTGGAAATTCACCAGTGTTCAAGTGTGTTCATGAATATTCACTTTCATTCACGTACGTTCGAGCATGTTCACGTATATTCACGTTTGTTCACGAAAATACTCCGTGAATTCGCGGAGTGCTTCCCTTGTCGAAAAACAGTGCGACCTCTCATTCCCCGCAGCACTGATGGTGCCTTGCCAGTAATGACGAGGCTTTCAAACGAGCTTGTTTCACTGTTCGTCAACTTTCTTGGAATCTGGGTTGCTTCCTTTTTCTTCAAAGGCCCAAATTTCACATCACCTGGGTTCATGATTATCTGTATTCTTTAATGTAAGAAGAATGCAAGGCCATGAGAGTGTATTGTTAGATGTAGTGTGCTATGCTGCTGAAATAAAGTTTTTCGAGTTCAATATGTTCAGAAATAATAAGTTCAGGCAAAGAGATTTATTTTATGTGAGTACCCAAAGCGGCGGCACCAAGTTTCACATAGCGGCGGCACCCCAGTGTGGCCTGGGCGTGACGGCCGAAACATCTCCAAGTAAATCCAAGCAAGCGAGTTAGTAAGCAAGTGCCCAAAAAATTCTGCAAAGCGAAGAGCAGCTCGTAAAATTATTCATTTCTGTAGTTTTGTGTTTTGTTTCATTTTTTTGCGAAAAAATGCAAGTAATAACAACCCTGGTTGTATTTTACAAGCGATTGTCGCTCGATCATTGAGCAAGCTCATAATTCCTAGAAGTTGAGAAGTTAACCTAATTTTTTACTTTTTGGCTGAATCAAGTTGAGAACATCTTAGAATATCTTGGAATTTTAATTCAACAAGTCTTTTAATTGACATAGTTACACAGTACGCAAGTTTGAAAAAACCCTGATATTGTAATTGGATAATCAGGTTAAATTTTCCATATATACTTTATTTGAGTCAAAATTGAGTTATTTTGAGGTCGAAATTCACCGCCAGCGAAGACAAAATGTAAGGAAACGAAATGATTAATTTTCACGTATGTATCTTGTACCTAATTCTCTTAGAATAAAAACCTTTTTTGTGAATGAATGAACGTTCCATCATGAAATGCATTTAATTTTATAAACCGGAAACTACTGAGAAATATATATCGAGGCTTGCAGTAACAAATCACGGCATGGGCGAATAACTACCAATAAAATGGGCAGGAGAAATATTTAATCTTACTGCGTCAGCAAAAATAAATCTGCGGGTGCTGTGGATCATCTTTCACGGGCTATCTACGTTAAAGATTCACAAAGTTCGAAGATACCTCAAAAAATGGACTCACTGGGCCAATCATTTATGCGACAGGTTCTCATATCTCTTAGGAATGGAGGTCCTCCACTCATATGACTACGAAAGTTGAGTGTGTCTTTTTATCGTCGTGACGAATGTCAGACGCAGTGGCCGAGTGCATGCACGGTGCTCTGCACCACAGGCTGGGCTCAGGGACATCGCTAGGAAAATGCCTTGCAAACTAAAAGACAGGCTTGTAATTTTCTCAGGGCACTGACGTGCAAGCTTCCTTTCCCGTTCCTGGCTATTCATGAGAGATAATTTCAGATGTGTTCTATGCAAGCGTGCAGAGAACAATTTATATGCATTTTTGAGCATTGATTTTAAAAATATTTTCTCACTACAGTATTAAAATATTGCACCTATGCGTGCTTATATATATGGACATAAACCAGTAGCAAATCGACTTGCAGATAATTTGTCCCAGAATGACTATCATTTTTCAGAAGAATAGATGAAGAAGTTCAATTCCAGTGACAGATTGATCTCTGGTATTTCTTTCAAGTTGTTCATGATAATTCAGAATCTCTGAAGAATGCAGGCTTATCGAAACATAAATTGCAACTGAACGGTTGCGAGTGCTGCGTCGATATCATGGCTGAATAGAAAAGCACTGAAATACTAAAGGGCGAGTGGGACCGAGATCGATGCGCTTTGTGACAGCAACTTTCAATGACATGCAGAAATGAGTCTCAGTGTCAACGATCCTCCTTAGCGCTTTCTTCGAGATTTCGCGATTTCATCCATCAAGCGCTAAAAGAACTTACGGTGTGTGCACCCGAAATGCACATCGGTATTTTATCGCCCTTCATCACGAGCCGCATCAGCTGCGGCCTATGTTAAAAAGCGCGACTTTTTCTTTACCAAGTAGTTTTTTGACACACATCAGCAAGGCTTCCCCCTCCCCCCTTTCCTAAATTATGACTAAATATTCAGTAACACTGTCACTCGTTCAAATGAAGGAAAATAAAAACTGAACTGAAACTTATAGAAATCTCAAAACTGAAAGGACAGTGGCCTCAATATCTTAGACATGATTTTCCCATGAATAGAAAGATATAATATTAAGGGCTGTGTTCATTCTATTTTGTTAAGATTATTCTCTCGACCTTACTGACTACTAAAATTATGAAACTTTACAATTAGAAAGCCTAATTTACAGGTTTTGAGATAAATAGGTTGTACTCCCAATTATACGAGAGGGATCCTGCAGGCTATAACATTATACGTAGTCGGTAGTTCATATTCAAAACTCATGTTAATTAACTTTCTTCCCAATGCTCAGGGCAATAAAAATTTTTACCTGAAAATACGGTGGATTGATATACGCTACAGAGCATGGATTCGTTGTAAGACTAAAGTATGAGAAGAAGGTAGAGAGCGCGTGACAAAATAATAGAACAAGCTTACGCTTCAAGAATGCGTTGTGTGAATGTACAGGGTGCCAACGAAAATCAGATCTCGGAATGAAAATAATATAAATCAAAACTATTTGCTGCATCTTTATTTCGTCTACCCTATACTACCCCATAGTCTCTCTTGAACGCTTTTCAACAAATGCTATACGTTTTGGCACAATATCCTCAAAACTGTTTACCCTGTCATTATTCTACAGAAGGCTCTCAGAAATACTTTTGTGCAGGAAAGTCAAACAATGAAATGCACACGCTACAATTTAATTTTTTAAAGTAGCCGAAGAGAAATCTGTACAACTGCTAAGTAGTAAATCATTTTATTGACGATATTTTGAACACGTTTTAGGCTTCAATTCTTTCCACACGTCGTCCATTTGCATCCACGCACTGTTGAGCCCTTGATAGTATCGATTAAACGTCTCGTTTGATTAAAGGTCGATCATTTATTTCCATTTTATGGACGGCACGTGGAAGGAACTGGAGCTTAAAATATGTTCACAATGTTTTTAACAAAATGATTTACTACATAGTAGTTTTAAAGACTTGTTTCTATAACTTAAAATAGAGTTACATTGTGGCGTGTGCATTTTACTGTATGACTTCCCTGTACAAACCTGATCCTGAGAGCCCTCAATAGGGCAATGACAGGGTAAATATTTTTGAAGATATTTCATCAAAACAAATAGCATTTGTTCGAAGTGTAAATAAAATGTACGGAATACTATACTCTTGTACGAACACGAGATAAGAATACGTTGCAAGAATACGCAATGTAAATATATTGTATGAAATACGTTTTGAAATGGTGTTATGAGAATCCTTTGCAAGAAAACATTGTGTATATAAATATTCTATGAAATACATGGTAAAATTGCGTTATAACGATGCGATGCAAGAATACGTTTCAAACTAGGTTATAGGAAATACAGTCATTGTAAGGACACCCTATGAGAATGGGTCGTCAGAATACGGTGAGCGTGACGTGCTGCATGGAGGACCACGAGTGGCACACAGCGAACTAAAGTGGCACTCCTCCAGTGCGACGCGTGCCTATTTTATTGGAGCGCTCAGAGCCATAAAACGAGATACCTGCAAGCGACAGCACTTATTTTTCCAGAAAAAACGAGTCTGAATCATAAATCCAGATATGCAGGCAGGATCGTCCGCGATTGTGAGGTTGTTTTTATCGATAAAAACTCCTCAAAATGCGACTTTTACCGGAACTGGACAAAATATTTACGATGCATTGAAGTGTTCATTTAATTGCACAAATTTTCAAATATTGTTTACGCGTGATGCCAAAAGCCGTCCTATCAATTTAGGTTGGCAATATTGTAGCATTGCAGGTGAAAATACGGAACAATTTCCTTCATCTTCCTGCACAACAAATGTTAACGTCAGATGATAGATGAAGTCATCATCGTGCTGGTAATTTTATCAGTAGTGCGAGGTTCTCATTAGTGTGAGATGCATGTTGGATTATCCAGCGCTCTTTGTTCACTTGTTCAGTTCCATGCACTTTGTCCTTTTATGTTGGTCATGTTTCGTGACTCTAAGTGACGCTTCTGTCACGTCAAAAATGCTAGAATTTTCTAACGAAAATACATTCACTTCTTTGGCTGTAATCGAAACTGAGAACATCGTAACTACTTCCTCAATTTTTCTCAATGCAATATTGAATAAAAAATTTTCAGCGCTCCTCACACACTTTACAGTCATGAATTAAATGTGTCATCGTAATGCGAAGTTATCCGTCATAGGTGAAATAACATCCTCGATATTCATCCACATCAAATGGGGTTTCCAATCTTTGGCCAAAACCATTCCCTATGATGACAACTCTTTTTGCTATCGCCAAATGATCTAAAGGAAACAGGCTCTTATAATAGACTTTACCAATTCTTTCCTTATAGTGTATTTCATTAGAAAATAATATAACTTCCCAGTGTCTAAACTAATCACGGTTTCTCTTTTAACATCGAAGGCCCACTAACGGAGCGCTGGGCTGTGATTGGCGGACGCGTCCTGATGCCCTGTGACGTCACTCCCCACCCCGTCGACGATGCTCCTTTACTTATGCTCATTTCGCGAGGAGAAACTCCAATCTACAGGTAAGATTCACCTTTGGTTACAGTAATAAAAATAAATTAGAAAAACGTATTTGCAAACTGCATGTAAATGCACAAGGACTGGTGCATACATACGGGTCTTTGTACTAAAGAGCGGTAAATATATATACAGGGTCTCTCGAAAAAATGTATACCTCTGTTTAAAGTGCTTATAAATGAACCACAACACACCGATTTTATCATACTTGGTCTCATTGGATGCAGAAATTCATTCTGTATCACAACATTTGATTGATGGATGCTCTGCGAATGTTCGAATTATTTCTTCGGTACGTTATTTTCGGATTTTCTTGAAGCATTTCTGAAACGAAATTACTATTCTCTTGAGTTCTAGCACTTCTTTTTCTTCCACTTCTTCCCTTGTTCAAATTGAGCACAGTTCCTTCTTCATTGAATTTGCGCACAATACGATACAAGACCAATTTAGTTGGAGACGCTCTTCTCCGAAAAGATTCTGAAAATTGCTGGCCCACTTGTTGGTAGCTTTTTGTTTGATTGTAGCTCTTAACCGAAAAATTCGCTGCTCCTTTGTTAATTGAATCTTGAAGAGATTGGATTACGATTAAATAAAAACATTTCCAAACAGATTACAATGAATAAGATCCAGTATCATATCTACAGTTATTCTCAAAATTTATTTTTCATTATGAATTAGAGTGCCCTCAGATTCCGGACAAAGTCCATTTCGAGTTGCCACTGCATTGATATTTTCCTAATGTAAAGCTTTTTTTATTTGCAAAACTTCTGCAACGATGGGATACAACATAAATTTCTGCATCCAATGGGACCAAGTATGAAAAAGTTGGTTCAGTGAGGTTCATTTTATTAGCGCTTAAAAGTGAGGTGAACATTTATTTGAGACACCCTGTAGTGTCTTAGTACTACACGGCATTTTTTCGTTCACGAGTTCTCGGCAAGAAAATAATTGAGTGAATCCAGCTTGTCTGAAATATTAATGCTTTTTGATGTTTTCCTGAGGAAAAAATATTTGAGTAAATAAACTCCTTGGACAAGAAATTAGTCAAGTATTGTTTTTTGAGTTTTGGTTATTTACTAAGTTCATCAATCGGTTATCAAAGCTGTGACCGAAGTTTGGGTTATATGCAAATACTAAACATCGGTTTTCATCCAGAACTGGTAGGATATAGACTTGTTTCTGAATTGCTCCAGAACAATGAAATGAAAGCAAGACGTCAAGGAATGGCAAAAAGAGGCTATTGCATTTATTCTGGTTATGGGACGCCCAGCTATTAAAGTAGCGAAATTCGCTGGTGTTTCATGCCTCAATATTATGCGGGTCTACAAACATTGCAAACAATCCGATGCATACGACAATTCCGGACAAAATTGTGGTCGGAAGAATATTCTAATCGATGAGGACCTCCGCCGCGTACCCCGAATTGTTGACCGAAACCCCATTGCATCAAGGATGAAAGTACTGCGAAGCATCAATGACAGCTCTTCTCCCGGTGTTTTTAAACGAACTCTTCGTACGGAACTCCATGCAATGGATATATGGAGTAGAATGGCCCGCAAACGGCCGATGTTAACTCCTGCCCACGTGACCACGCGTGGACTAAAGAAAACGTACTTTGGATTGTAGAGGAGTAGAGAAGTGTCAAGGGGTGACATGAGTCATGATTCTGTTTCTAGCGCAATGATACGTGACGTTGTGTCAATCAAATACCTTATAAAGCCTTAAACAAAACCTGTGTGCATGGGGCAATACAAGGAAGAGGAGAGTCTGTCATGTTCTGGATCTGTTTCAACTACAAAAAAAGTAGGTTCTTCAGTTGAAGTATCCGTCAAGCTTAACTAGCGTTTGAATTACCAGATGACCAAGTTTTGCCATTTGTTGTTCAACCAATTTTCAGGTTGACCACTGCCGGGTGCATTGGGCTAGAACTGTCGTTAATTGGCATAACAGTCATTTAGAATACGCCAAGCATTAAGTTGCATAGCTAAATCCCAAAACATGAACCCGACAGCAAATTTGTGGGACCACCTAGACAAAGTGCAACTAGTTCGTCGCTGAGAAGATCGTTCACGTTCTATGGCTGCACTTCTAAATCAGTTGATGCATGAGTGATTTAAAATCGACCAGGTGTACATTAGGACAATTGTAGACTTAATGCCGCGCAGAATTTACCTCCATTATTCGTGCTCAGGGGGTCCTACGTCATATTAATAGCAGGTAATCTTTTTTTCGAGGAGATTACTATTCTGCATGAATGAAAGGAATTACTCATTCAACGTTATGTGTTCAATAACAGCTTTTTCTGCCGTTTAGTGCTAAATTTCTGAATCTATATGTAATATTTGGAACGTGACAAGAAAAAAATCTGTCTGTCCAAAATTAACTTCTGAATTTGATCGACTGACATGTGTATGCTTCAGACTACATTATTTTTGCATACTGAGTCATACACTACAAATAAAAGAGTTATGAATACATTATTTATTCGTCATTGTATTGATACATATATAATTGGGATGAAAGATCAGCGTGAAATAATTTATCTTGCAATGACGTCAAACTTTCTTTTAAGCAATGTATGTTTCTGAAATTTGCTTAGAACGATTCAAATTTCCTTTTAAGGAGTTTTTAAAACATAATGAAAGACCTGTTGTCGAGGCAAACTGAAGTTCCTCATTCAATTATAAACAATTATTTAACAGCTTGGTTATTGAAAAACTTTCATAAGAATTATTTGTTCATTGAAGAGGCTTATGAGGCTAATATGAGGATTGCTATAACCATTCTTTACAGAACGTTCTCCGTACAAGTGTCGTTGTATTTGTATGTATGAATATGAATCTATTTTCTAAGTTTTCCTAGTTTGTCAAAATCACGATTTTTAAATAGTGTAATGATATTAATTTTCTCACGCAAAATATGAATGTTGTTGTACTTACACATGATCTAGCAAGCATCCTATACAAGCATATGTCAATCCAATTTTATAATTCAAAAATTTATTTTACTTTTAATTAAAATATTTGTCCGTAGTTTTAGGTTTTAAAATTCATCATCAGGGGTTTTGGAAATGGTCTTAATGATTTCATGCGCTCACTTTGGGCGAAAAAAACTAACCGTGGCTTTTGAAGGAAAAAAATAACTAGCAATATTTTCTAAAAGCTCGCATCAAACTTAAGCTTCTTTACGATCATTCGTGCAGTGTGGACGCCCGCAAAGTGGGCCGACTGGATTCGGGCGTTCATTGGTCGTCGCCGAACCATTTGGCGTCTCGCGTGCGCTTCCAGATGATTGGTGGAGGCGCTCTGGAAGTCAAACCCGTCGAGGCCGCTGACCAGAGCGACTATCATTGTCGAGTCGAGTTCAGGGACTCCCCCACCAGGAACTCACGAGTCAGGCTCCAAATCGTAGGTAAGATGCTTAGCTGCTCGTAAACTACGGATTGTTTACCGGATACGAATTTTTTGGGTGGGTTGCAAATCGTAGGTGCGACGTCGTTGAGCTGCTAGTAGACTATAGAATGTTTGTCGGGTACTAATTTTTTGGGTAGGTTGCAAATCGTAGGTGCGACGTCGTTGAGCTGCTAGTAGACTCAGTAGACTATAGATTGTTTGTCGGGTACGAATTTTTTGGGTAGGCTGCAAATCGTAGGTGCGACGTCTTTGAGCTGCTAGTAGACTACGGATTGTCAGTGAGATGCAAGTTTTCTGGGTGAATTAATTAAGAATCGTTGGAGAGATGCTTTTGAGCATGGAAATACTACGGATTGTCTGTAAGATTTAGGGTTGTAGGGGTAGATTACAAATCGTAGGTGAGATATCGTTGAGCTTGGAGCAGACTGCGCATTGTTAGTAAGATAAATAAGTTTTTTTGGTAGATAACAAATGTGAAGTACAACACTATTGAGCTTGAAATAGACAGCAAATTGTCTACGGGATGTAGAGTTGTCACCGTAGATTACGATTCGTAGATGAGAAATCGCTGAGCTCAGAGCAAATTACAGATTGTGAGATATATGAAAATTCTAGGTAGAATACAAATCGTAGGCGAGATATTGTTAAGCTCATAATAAATCGCAGATTTTCTGCCAGATATATATATGAGTTCTTTTGGTTGTGAAGTTACTGCAGGTTCGATAATATATTTCGCTATAAAGATTACCGTGACTGTAGTCGAAATTAGATTGCTCTGGAGATACTATGCAGATTTCAGATGAGACAGTTGGGTCATAGGGTAAAAATACGGATTGAAGGTATAAAATTGGTACTCAAAGGCCATTTCTCAGATAGCAGTGGACTTGACATGGATTAATTGTACGAGCGTACACCATTCTGAGCGTTCACTATTTTTAGAAGAATTTTAAGATGAACCATTCATAAGTTATCTCGTCCTTGACTATTTACGAAGTTTCTTAGGCAACAGGTCACATGTAATTTTTATGTAAAACGTTGTAGTCAATGAAGATTTATGTCTATAAATTGATAGAGTAAGTAATGTCAGAGAATTTCCTTTTCCATGTACTACATTTTCACGGCGCTTGCAGGAAGCGCATATGGCCACAATGTATCGAACGCTGTACTTGCCATCTTTTATTTAATTATTATTCGTACTTATTTTCGCGCAGATGTGAAATAAAATTTACCATACATTAAAATAAAATATTAAAGTATCTTAACTCTAATAGTAGGTATGAGCAATTAAATAGCAAGGGATATTTTTTTTGCGGGATACTTTGCACTATGCAAAAGAAACAAGAGGTACGATTGCTCCGCGCTTTTTTTTAGCACTCTGTATTCGTATATATACGGTACAGACAAACTCCTGCTACGAACATTATAGCCGCCATTAGAAATGGAGCGAAAAAATTACCATTTTACTGAGATAATGATCAAAAATAGGAACCGTAGTAGCACTGACACAACAGTAAGTAGGAACAATGTAGTAGTTCTGACATAACAGTAAAAATTGGAACAGTATAGTAGTATTGACACAACAGTAGAAAGTTGGAACAGCATAGAAGTACTGAAATAACAGTAAAAAGTTGGAACAGTATAGTAGTACTGACACAACAGTAGGAAGTTGGAACAGCATAGCAGTACTAACATAGCAGAACTGGTGGATTTTAACAAGGGCCTCTCACGTCCCTCCGGCAGTGGTACCCCAGGTCCCAGAGATCATGGACGATAAGGGCACACCAGTGAAGGGCGTCATAGGTCCGTACGAGCTCGGCGACACCATTTCGCTCTCGTGCAGGGTCAAGGGAGGTGAGTGTTCGTGTCATAACTCAAATGAATTGCAAATTTTAAAATTGTGTGTGAAATTTTATACGCGTGACGTTTGCCGTGTATCCCCAATTTTATTTAAAGATGCATTACTGTCAGCGAAATGCAATTGAGATTATCTACGACATGATTTTTGAGTACATGAGGTAAGTAAATGAATTCTATGCAATCGAAAGATTTTTAAGAATTGAAGGTGTCTTTCGCAGCATTTGACTTTGTTGATGTGACTTCTGCCGGCCGACAGCTGGTTGAACTAAGTTTTGGCAGCTGCCACGCTGGGAAAACTCGATACCTGACAGAGATTGCTGAATCCTTCTAAGACTGTCTGGAGCGGCTCAGAGAACGCCGCTCCTGAACCATATCAAGTTCTACCCGCAGGGTCGAATCCGACTGTCATTTCAAAGCTTCATAATAAAACTCACGGATGCAAACATCTGAAACCGAATACTCGGCGTGTACTCACAAGGGTATCTTCTGGAATACTCGGGAACTTGCACGGTAACTTATAACTCGATCTTTTGTGAGGTGGATTCTAGAGTCACTTTCTCGTCATTACTCTTGAAAGAGCAGAGTATTTCGTTACGAGCCCAGGAAAGATCTACAAAAATATAAAAAAATGTCTCAACCCTTTCGTGGGCGTTGTCGTCGGTTCACGCTTCCAGTTCCGTTAAACAAGCTGCCCTGATGTACACCTTCTATATCTTGAACACACGGTGAGACTACCCATAAAATTTCACGCTGAATTTTACTTGCAGCGCAGAAACTGAAGAAGCTCGTAATTTCCGGATCTCTTAACTCAGTGAAAAAATTTCATGACTTCAGGTTTTGTGCAATTGATTATTCTGACAGAATGCCACCGTTAATATATTGAATAAGTTGGCGTTTTAGGGGGCATGGTGAGCAGAAAATTTATTCATTACTAACTTCTGCTAGAAAGAGATCGAGCTGAGATGATAATCCAATATGTGGTTCCAGAATTGTTGCCATGCTGTCCTTAATTACGTATGAATATAGTTGATAAGTGGTGTAAGTAAATTTAATCAGAAATTAAATCGCTTTCGAAACTGGATTAAAATAATATCGAAATCGAAAACTTAGTCAAGAAGACTAATCATTGAATTGAAATTACAGTGTAGAGTAAAACTATTACATGAAAATGAATAAAAAAGTTAATGAAGGTTGCGGCATTATTTGGCTGATCTTAAAATAAAACCATTCATCGAAGCGCGTAGAATCTTCCGGGAAAAGGCGTTAGTAAAAATGAAAACATATGAATGGTGTTGAGTACATATATATATACAAATTAAGATGCGCTTTTGAATTACAGTAGAAATTATCGAAATCAGTTGATACGGAAAAATATGCTAATTGAGTAGGTCGGGCATCGCCCAAATATGTGCATTTTTTCATCAGGTACGTCGATGGAAACTAACTTTAATTAATAGCTTGTGTCCCATGAGTTGTCTAAATTCGGGCCCTAGTGAGACAGGTAGTACTTAGAATCAGTAGTTTTAAGTAGGCCTGCTAGGCGTGTTCAATTAAAAAAGAGTACTACCTATTTACTGGTACCACATCAACATACGTAATTCAATGTATTCTTCATCGTCAAACAAGAACAATTTCAAAAGCACTTGCACTTCCAGTTTTTAGTTTTCACGAGTAGTGCCAAGATAACATGAAATTTCTCTCTATAATTGATTTTTCAAACCCTTTCCAGCCTTAAACGTGCACTCTACAGTATAATTATCAGTGGGTTTAAAATCAATCGATTTAGAAACTCCATATTATTTCAACCGAAAAACAACAATTCCAAGTCCACGAGACAAAAAAAAGTAACTTTCGAAACACTAGCCTTACTTCAAATTGTTCCCTCCGCTTTTTGCACAATTTGAGGCACGACTACGCCGACTTCAAAGTAAGAAGTACCGGGGAAATATTTTTTACAGAATTGTTTAGCCTTGATGTCCCTTTTCCTCAGCAGCCAGAGCGTGTTTTTCTTGTACTTGGAAGTGCCATTTATTTCCATCTTGGAACACTGAGCAAACTTTATCTTGAAGTTACGCGTTTCCCAATTCACTTACCCAGTCTAACTTCTGTACAGCAGCATCTCTCATTATCTAAAATTTTAGCGGCCTGCCCAGGAGCAGCTGTCGCCGCCCAACTGTTGATAATTATCGATGTGGAGGCGAAAGATGTTAGACTGGGTACCAACAATTCAGTTTTTAATGTAGCGTCTAATCTTGATTGTTAGAAGATTGATAGAATCCTAATCTCATTCTAGGCTACCCAAAACCCCGCGTTACTTGGTGGCATGAGAGGTTCTTGCTGGACGACCTGAGTGAGGTTACAGACGGGCCTGTGACTGTGAACAGAATCACCCTCCCCAACCTCAGTCGGCAGCACCTCGACAGGAAACTAACCTGCCAGGCCGACAACAGCAACCTTACCAAAAGTCTGCAGTCATCCGTCATCCTCAACATGAGCTGTGAGTAGACCGACGCTTTCATTTCTACGCAAACACAACGTGAATTTCGGTGCTTTTACAAATGCTCGCGAAATGCATCTGGAAAAATTACCGCTCACTTATACTATGACATACAAACGAAATGAGTTGATTAAAATGTATGAATTAACTGCAACGACAACCAAGACTGATCCACACTTTCTTGGTTTAACTGATGAATTCATTTTGCACAGTTTTTTCTATTTCAATGTATGCCAGAGCCACCAGTCGCATAAATGCATAATTCATCGTAATTTTTTATGGACATGAATAGCAGTTTAGAGCTGAACTGAGGGCGAGTGGTGCAACTGATTAAGAAGCTACTGTACTGCAAGAGCAGTACAACTGAGCTGTACAACTGAGCTGTACAACTGAGCAGTACAACTGAGCAGTGCAACTGTGCAGTACAACTGAGCAGTGCAACTGAGCAGTATAACTGAGCAGTACAACTGAGCAGTGCAACTGAGCAGTACACCTGAGCAGTACAACTGAGCAGTACAACTGAGCAGTGCAACTGAGCAGTACAACTGAGCAGTACACCTGAGCAGTACAACTGAGCGTGAAGCTACATAATACGACAGGCTCCTGTCACTCTGATTGTATGCCGATACGTCATAGCTCATTTTGCTAAGTTTGAATCCGTAGTAGAAAATGTTCAAGCTATTAAAATTTTCTGGTTTAAAATTATTGTATGGCCCAATCTTCGTTTCGTGCTTCGTCGAATAAGCTATGATATATTGCTCGTTCTTGTAAAATAGTTAGCTTTGCCTTTTTTTCATAGCCGTCGTAACATTTTTCATTATTCGGTGCTACTTGATGAAGAAAAATGTCTTTCTTGGAACACTCAATGAAGCGGTCGTTTTCATGCTTTCACTTTGTTCAAATAATGTTTCTAATAATCAGGTTTGTCGATTATTCATTTTGTGTGATTATTAGCGCTTAGAAATAATTGCAAAATATGTTGTTTCATCTGTTGTCTGTTTACAAAGACGTATAGTCTGAATCATTCTTGTTCCAAATGGCTCGGGTCTTATTCTTGTTCCAAAGGTTTTGCCTATCATCCTTTTTCAAATGCTTTGCCTATCATCCTTTTTCAAATGCTTCGCCTATCATCCTTTTTCAAATGCCATGCCTATCATCCTTTTTCAAATGCTTTGCCCATCATCCTTTTTCAAATGCTTTGCCTATCATTCTTGTTCCAATTCAGACTACAGAAAAGCTCGACAATGTTATTCGAAAAAACTAACTAGCTTTATAGTCCACTTCTAATCGTGTTTGAAATATCATTGTCATGAACATTCCTTGATTTATTCCCGAAAAACATGCTCAGGCATCATAGAAATCGTTCACCGTATTTTTCATCCTCCTGTTTTGAACAAGCTGTTGAACACCAGGGACATGCCCAAAGCCTTCAATCGAACTCCATGAAGATTCTGCTTTATGTGCCAGGGCTTGTTTTCTTTTGTGAAAATAAGCCTTATCTCCTCATAATATGCCATATTCTTATTTTCTAAACATAAGCCATATTCTATTTGTTCTCCACAAATGTGCTACATTCCCTGTGTCTCTAAGAAGAGTGCCATATTCACCATGTTTTTTTAAGCAACGCCCCATTCCCCTTGTTTTTTTGACACGCCCTATTCCCTTTGTTTTTTTTTGACACGCCATATTCCGTCTGTTTTCTAAGAGTGTGCCCTATTCCCTCGCCAGTCCCCCCGGCCAGTGTTGACATCCTAGGTGAGGAGGGACCGCTGTCTGAGGGCCGCCAGTACACCTTCACCTGCCAGGTGACAGGCTCCAGGCCCCCGGCGACCCTCGTCTGGTTCAAGGATGCCGTGGAGATCAACCAAACCAAGGCTTTGGTGAGATGCATGCAGTGGCCTGTGTTTTTTGTTTGTTTGGATCGAGTGAAAATATGAAGGGACGCCCCGAACGCTGGGAGGTGGATTTTAGAACGGGTATTTCCAAATGCGTGTATGTTAGAATTCGGGTATCTACGTTGTAAATAGGGTTTGAAGATTAGCCTGGGGTGTTGATAAATATTTATCCTGATGTTAAGAAGCCGTTTTAGACATAATAATGCTACCCTGGATAACCCCCCGAAAAAGTCAACTGAACGTACCTATCGTGTCTTCAATCCTATTTTTTTACTTAAATTTCTTTTTTTTACATGACATACGTGTATATTTTCACTCCTAAGAATGGAACCTGAGAGTCTTTCAACTATTCGCTCTTATTTTCTCTTCTGTGCACGGTTTCAAGCAAGCAAACAAGCGAGCAAACAAACAAGACGACTAGAGTTTTAGTAGTATACTAGACGACACGTAACCCGTTGGGTCAAATAAAATTTATCAATATCAAAGCGTATCCAGAAATATATCCGATGCAGTTAAGTCGGTATCCACCATACAGGATTAAACGATGAGTATAAATTTTGAATATCTGAGATCCGACAGACAAACGTGTGCACGGTTTCAAGCAAACAAGCAAGGCGACCAGAGTTTTAGTATTATACTTGATAGGTTCGCGAAGTAAATTTCAGAACTCGACTATTCAAATGTTTTTTTAACGTTCGAAAATAGGCAAATAGATCATGGCGCTACACAAATAACTTTTCCAGTTGTTACGTTAATAAATACGAGTATAGATAGTTATTTGAAAGCCCTTTTACAAATTATCCCTTATTGTCTGACATGACTTATGATTAGCGTACTGCACAATCAGAAGGTCTATTTTTTACACGAAATGTGTAGTTATTAATCTGATATCTTAATTTAGGTTTTTTATTCTACAATAAATAGAAATTTTTACTTGAGGTGAATATACACGAGGAAATCCATCTTAAGTTTCTCAAAGACTTTCATGTAAGTCATTATTACTAATTTGCTGCTTGACTCAAATTTTTCAACTCAATGGTCTACCAAGTACAATAGATATTTGAAATAAAACATCACCGGCATTGGATGTAAATGACCAATTATTTGACAGCTGGTAGCATCAAGACCGCTCCACAGTTTATCATATCCAACATTTTTTGCCGAACTTGATGACCCCTAGACTATCGAGGTCTATAATTTCTCGTCAGACCAATTTCACTATTTTCTTTTCGAAAGCTCATTCCATTTTCTAATACTATTTCAATTCTAATCGCAAGCTACTTCGAATCTTTTTGAAACTCATTCATGGCAAACGTCACTTATTTCCCCAACTTCATTCGTCCCACCAGAAGGTACACACTGTAAGTACGAAGGACCTCACTAACTTTCCCTCGCGAGTATTTTTGTCAGAGTCATGTGGTCGATCTGGCCGTATCCTGGATACGAGACCCCGTCTTTTGTCGCGCAGGAAGTGCACTCAGCAGGCGAGACCCAGTCAACACTTCTGGTCAAGCCCACCAGGTCTGACAGCGGCAAGACAATCGCCTGCCGCGGCACCAACCCTCTTATTCCAGACAAGTTCAAAGAGGACGTCCGGCTCCTCACAGTTCACTGTTAGTTCGCATGATGGAATTGATAGTATTTCATTAAATATGACAGGATATTATATCTTGTGCAATCTATCCCGTAAATTTCATGGGATTAAATTTAGTTAAGCTGAACCCATTACTACGAATGAGTTACTTTGTTTGTCAGGTATGAGAAATTAGGTTTTTTATCCTATTTTTAAGAATCTAACGTTTTTTAATGTCTTAATATTATTTTCAATTAATTTTCTTTGAATAATCTCTTGTGTATATTTATCTGAACGCAAGAAGCCCTTTTTCAATTATGTTTTGATGTTACTCTGTAGTTATTTTAACATTTGTGGTATTTTGAAGAGAGACAAATTTTTACCATGCCCACTCGTTAGTTTGCGGTTCAATATTTTCCCGCGATGTCGACGTTGAATTATTATGCTCTATGGAGTATTAAAAAAGTGATGATATGACTAACTTTCGGCATGAGAAGTTTTTTAACGACTTTTATAACTTTAACCTAAGTGATGATTGATAAAAAAGTGATGAGCCTTGTAGACTCCCAGTCATTTTACTTGAAAAGTAAAGAAACACATGAGTACAATAAATTTCATTGACGAATTATAAAAACACTATTTTCTTATCGTGTCCTGTACACATAATGACCTCCTCGAGAATAACTACTTTGAACTTTTGAAAGGAAACGTGATTCAATTTTCGTACTGTAACTGTTTAACATTCTTAAGAGACTTGGCTAATGCATTGTTTCTGAAAGAAGCCGCAATTTTAACCGTTGTCACTACTCTAAGCTGGAGTTTTGAAGATTGTTTTTACAAAGGAAGCAACGTCGGTAATTGCCAATCCTTCACGAGTGCACACACATACAACGTCTAGTATGAAGTTAGAACTTCGTCAGTTTATGCGCAGTGCACATAATCCGCTAAAAAATAAACTGACAGCAGCACAAGTGGGATCAATTTAATGAATTTCTTAACGTTACCTTGCATGAATTCATCGAGGATATCACGCCATGTCTACTTTCCGTAGCACAGTGCAGTTCATTTGGGAGGCTCAGTTTCGTTTCCTCGAAAGTCGAAAATTGCGTGGTCATGTCGAAGAGAAGTATCAGCTCAGACAGGCCTTAAAGTTTTGCAAGTCTTCTCTGTGGAAAACGATGAGCCTTCTGGACGGTTCTGGCGGCTGGGAGTCCCTAAAGAATTTAAGCTTGAGTCGGAATAGCCACCAATGGGACAGTAACGAGAAACTTAGATCTATTATTTGCGAAGTTAGCAGAAGTCAAATGGCATTAATTAAAGCAGTGTTACAGTCCGCCTCTGGCTGGAACGTATTTGGTAGACATTAAATATTGAAGTAAAGGACTAGCATAATAGAACACGACTGGCATGAGGCGGCAACTAACGGTACATAAATTGCAGTGTGCATTCAATTATCTTGCTGGAAAGACGCTTCTGTAAAATTTTCAGCAACGCAAAAAATATCTTAAACTGGAACTTGAACTATTTACAACTAAAGGAAACGTTTAGTCTTAAAAATCCTTTGCATTGTAATGGTAAATATTATAGTATAAAACTTTAAACACAAATTCAGAAATGCTTAGACGAAATGGGTCTTTTACCAACAACAAAAAACTTCGACCAGAAAAGTGAGCTCATTCTGTCTCCCCTTAACTCGGCGCACAACCCGCACCACGAAGCATAAATCAGCTCATGAGTACGGCGGTGACGGTGACTTTTTTATACATTGAATTTTTTATACATTATTCAGTCGAATGACTAAGCAGGTATTCATGATGGATGAAGAAAAAGATGGCCGATTAGAGTGGATCTTAGTCAGCGAAAATATAAGATAAAAATGAAGAATTGAAACGTTTTTTATAACAACTGACAACAGAACTCCAATTTGTTTTATTTTCTGCATGCAAAAAAAAATACCTAGATGAAAAAACTTGGCAAAGACTCTCAAAATCGGCACAGTAAGGCACACCAGCGTAAACAAGAATTCTTTCTAAGCAGGCCTTCGTAAAAATCGCTATAATCTCTAACTGGGACGCGTATTTTTACAAACATGTTGACGCCAGATCCTCCGGCGATCGAGATCAAGCTCGGCTCAAACCTCGACTCGGAACTCATCAAAGAACATGACGACGTCTACTTCGAGTGCATCATCGACAGCAACCCACACGTCTCGAATCTCAGATGGTACCTGGATGTGAGTATATTTCTTTACGCATATTTTGTTCAAACTTCCCTTATTCTTCATATGATGAAATTGATGTGTTTTTGCTGCAATGGTGAATTTTTATTTACTACAGTGATGTCGATGTGTTTTTACGGTAGAGATGTAGATGTATTTTCGCCACAGCGGTGTCAATGTAGGTAACTTTATTATGATGAAATCGAAGCAGTTTTACTAGAAATTTGGTCGAGGGATATTCATTACAATGAAATCGATGCACTTATACTGAGGTCATGTCGATGCCATCTTACCACAGTGAAGTCGATGAATCTTTTCTACTTACAATGATATAAATGTAATTATACGACAATGATGTCGATGTATTTTTACGTCATTATTGGATTCAAATCCATTTTTAAATTGAAGGCACGGACACATCTCATATTATTCAGGTCAGCTCAGGAATGAAATATTCGTGTCTACTAAAAATTTCCGGTATTGACAAATGCTGCTTCCCAAAATATTCCGTGAAATAGCTGACTGCGTAAGCGAAGGCTTCACACATCTCACTCTAAGGTTTGAACCCATTTTACATTGTTATCGTGGTGAAGAAATTGCCACAAATTTCGTGCTTTTTTGTGATTTCCCCAGCGGCTCCAGGCGTCACGTGTGCAAATAAATTTTGCATATGTCAAGGAAAGACATTTTTAATGATTGTATTTGCGTCTACAACCTCATACAATATACGTGACTGCCGTGTGATTGTATTTTGGTGATATTTGCAAAGTTACAGTAGTGCCGCAAAGTTTTCTTTCTGTCGTTCAAGCTGTGAGTCTAATTAGAAAACGGCCGATGATGACAAAGGCCTTCGCTCCCAGGTGTTAGCATGATTATAATTGAAGCGGCTCATCAGGAAGCTTACACTCCGATGATGAGGAAACTTCAAAAATGTTAACAAATGTTCGGGTTACAGTTTGATCTTCATTTTCATATAAGTTTAAGGGCATGTCACGTAGTTTTGCCTTACGAATCGGATTAGCTCATTATTAAAATATTCTAAGCGTTAACACTAATGCCCTCTCAATCAGGATAACCGTTTCCTGCTGTAAATTCAGTGTATTAAATGTGTGATGTGTAATAATTATGCTGGAAATATACTAAACGTAAATTTGCAGCTGAAAACGTATTAGAAATATATTAAAATGAACAGGAAATATACCAAGTACTCGAATACTACTTGCAAACTAAATTCATTACATACATTGAAAACCTACTAAATATTCTGGAAACACACTTAATAAACTAAATTTACCGGTGCAAAATATACAAAATGCAACGGAGAAATGCTAAAAGAGAACAAAACCATCCTCTTTGCTAGGACAAAGAAGTGCTGCACAGCGCGGTCGAGGGCATCATTTTGAGCAACAGAAGCTTGGTCCTCCAGAAAATATCGCGACACATGACAGGCAACTACTCCTGCGCTGCAGCTAATGTCGAAGGAGAGGCTCGGTCGCCTCCTCTGCATCTGCTGGTGCAGTGTGAGTGACACGCATTTATTCATTTGTCTTCCCATGTGCAGGGTAGCTGATAAGAAAGTAGCCCTGGTAGCTATGGTACTCAACTCTCACCTACCGAATATCAGTTTGGTGACTAAGATACTTATCTTGTGTCATAACTTCGATATTTTATTTAGTATCTTAGCTACCAAGCTGAATAAGATGCCTATTCAGTATCTTAGCTACCGCGGGCTACAAGTACCTGCTTTTTTTAACGGCCACTCGTCAATAAATCTTGTTTCCTTTTGCGTTAATTACTTGACTAGCAGTCCGATGGGGGTGCATTGTGAGTCACTCAGCAGGGTCCCTCACAGCGTGCATGTATTTGTCTATGTAGTTATTCCCGTGTTTTAATACTATATTATTGATGAATTCTTTGCTTTTGGTAATCTAATTTTCGAATTCAAAATTCGTTAAATTTGAAAGTTGAGTAATCTTGTTACCATATTCATCAATGACGGACTCTGTTCGATGAACTTCCAATAAGCTTATGGAGTTTTTTTTAACTTACGGTAAACAATTCTTGTGGTTGCATCCAAAGACAATTTGCCCTTAGCAATATTTCAGTCAATGTATTGCGTTGATAAACTCAACCTCCAGGTAAATATGAGGGGTAAAAAATATCTAGGTTTAGCAGATGCTTCGTTGACTGCGTATTCAAGATACCTGAGTTCTACTCGAAGTTAATAAAACGATCACATGTGCCTCAGCACACGTTCCGTTTCATATCTTCGTCTCTACGTTATTTATAGAAACATAAAGTTTACCATGGCATAGGTTCAATTTCTAATAACTGAATAGTGGTTGAAATTCTATTAAAAAGCCCCTATTTTGCAACATTTGTTAAAACGCACTTTCTCTAAACACTCTTCACTAATGCGCTGTACTTCAGCGTCAGAACGAAACTCTCGCGTGTAAATATTGAGGAAGAACACGCTAAAATCGTAGTAGAGGGGCATCGAGCGTCTGTGTAGAGCACCTAAGGCACCTTCAAAATAAACAGAGCGCGACTGTCTGTAGCTCGCATTACTGATGGCTTGACACTCAGACGTATCAAAGATACCACTGTGAGATCCCTCAAGCAGCTCGTACGCCCCTCTAACGAGCGGGCACTGAACATTAAAGGTTGCTTGCGCTCTATCGATAACGAGCCATCGCCTCTTTAAATAACCCTAGATAATTGAGGTCAATAGGGATCAATAGGGTCGATTTTCTAGTCCCAGGCAACGATGATGGAGTTACGGATCGGCGAAGGTGTAATTAGAATGTGAGATAGTAAGAAATATTTTTTGCGAAGTATAGTATGTGCATGTATTTTCTGTTTTATCTGACGTTTGATTGGGATGGAAAACACCCTTGTGTGCCTTACAGTCTTTGACTTGCAATCGTCCTGGGTAAAGTCTCAGATATTTCTGATTTTTTTAAATAGAATTACTTACAGTTTTCCTAGATAAGCGTGGGGCAAAAATAATCTCAGTTAAAGAATTATTAATTAACTCGTACAAAATGGATGGAATGAATAAAATCTGACTATATGTGAAAACTTGATGAGATGTTTTTTAATTTTCCCATGATTATCTGACAGATTGACACCATGGCCAAAGTTTGTTATATTTTTGCTGTATAATTTCGTCCATGAAAATGAATTTTGTAAGAATGTTGGATACTACTTTTCTTTATGAAAATATTTCGTTCTTTCAAATCACATTAAGAAACTTTCTGGAGTGCATGACTGAAATGCATAACTCACTTTCGTTCACTGATTGTGTTAGTCAAGTGTAAAAATTTCATTGAATTCAGTTTTTGTCCGCCAGTTTTGATAGCTCAGGGGTATATCATTGGAATAAATTTCTCTTTCATCATACTGCGTGTCAGTGCTAATTTTACCCTCATAAGATCATTAATTTTGAGTCCAATATTTGTTCCCAGCCGATGCAGTTCTTCACAATATTTGAATGCCAGTAGCTCGTAATGATTCTTCCATGCAAGATAAAGTTCATGAGTTCATTTTGATGATTGAACAGCGAATATAAATTTCTCACCCCGTGTAATTATTTTCTCAAGGAGGAAACTCGAATTTTAGATGCGCTTGAAACTTTTCTTCCTTTGTAGCGCATATCAAAACTTTTCTTTTTCGATTGCTTTTCACGCTCAAATTAGTTTTATGCTCAAAGTTGATGCAGGAATATGGTCGCTAACTTTTTTCAAATGCTGATACTATTTTCACGCAGCGTAGGAGTTTTCACTGAACGTACCTCACTCTCTGATCTCACCGCATCAAGTTTCTCATGCACGAAAGTTTTTTATTTACGATCGTTAGACGCATCAGCTTTCTCAGGAAGGCTGTCTCTGTGAGTACCATCCCGAAAACTACCATCAACAGAATTTCCTGAATCAGTAATAAATCCTTTCACCTTTATGGTGTCGTATATGACACACATCATATAAGCGCATCAAAATCAAACGGTGTGGGTATGATATACGTCCCGTCATTGTATATAACAAGTAAGTGACATCTTCCCTGAGTTTCAATCGTGCTTTCGTCGAGAGAGATGAAGCAGTCCTATTTTTTAAAATGAATAGAGATAAATTATTGTGAAAATATTTTTCTGGATAGGAAGTAAAAATGATTCAAGAGAGAAAGGGTTAGAATACCTTAAAAACAGAATAAGAAAGAGAGAGATTTTTGTATTCACATTGAGAAATGCATGACTTCAAAGTTTATTCCTTGGGCATTTTTACATTCTTCTCCACAAAGTCATTCCTAAAAATACGAAAGGCCTTAGATTTAACACCGTCATCGATGATTGGATCTAAGATAAAACATCCACTATAAGTAAACCCAACAAGTATAAAAGGATGTGCATTTACCATCGTCATCAAAACAATTCCAATTCAGGAACTAAAATGAAAACATTTTTCCCCACCGTCCAGTCAGCCCAGTGTGTTCGCCAGAGCAGCAGTGGGTGTACGGAGGAGGTCGTAGAGAACCTGTGAACATCACGTGCGCTGTCGAAAGTTCACCAGAGCCGCACACCTTCCGCTGGTCGCTGAACACGTCAGCTTCTGACGTGGTGGACGTGCCCAGAAGCCGAGCTTTCAATAATGGAAAAATTTCGGTGCTTGCGTACACGCCCCACACGCCACTCGACTACGGAGCCTTGCTCTGTTGGGCAGAAAATGTTGTGGGATTACAAAAACACGCCTGCGTATACCAGGTACTTGTTTTATTGTTTATTTTCTGTTGAATATCTTCCCCGAATGATGTGCTTTTCATTGGGCCAGAGACTGAGTTTGTTTAGACAACTCACTTCGCCCACAAGGTACTCAATCATCGTGCATTTTTGCTAAGTTATCGCCCATGATGATAATTTTTACTATGACCCTGATTTGCTGTGATATACGTTGTGAGCTGATTTGAAAAATACGCTTGCTTGTTCAAGGTATTTCTTGATAGTTCAATTTTCTAGTAAATCCCGTCCTACTACAATATGATCCACTGTTGCATTGTTTTTACATTGTCAAACACAGTCGGCTTGCTTAAAGAACAAGCTTGCTCGTGTCAGGCGCCAAATTTTTGCTAATTTTTATTTCATGAATAGATATAATTATGTATGTTGAAATGCTGTATTGTAGACCAAGTCGAGGGCTATGCTCTCTGGGTTATCTTAAAAACTCTGCTGACGTTAAATTAAAATTTATTCGTTATGCACGCAGACTTTCTCAATACAAGGTTTTTTGCATGATGCACGTCCGACTATCTCCACATTTTTTTAGCTAGCTCCTCTAAATGAAACAAGTCTGCCATGTGCTCGATTCATACTAAGTTAATTAATTTTTAATAATTTATTCCACTAACATGATTTTTAATAATTGCTTTACTGGTTAATTAATTTTTAGAAAGCTCCTCTAATGAAACAAGTTCGCCAAGCGCTTGATTGACACTTAATTAATTTTATTAATTTATTCAAACTAAAATGCTTCCAGTAATTATTTTATGGATTAATTAATTTCGAAAAAGCTCCTCTAAATGAAATAAATCCGCCAGGGGCTTCATTCATACTTAATTAATTAATCGAGAAGCTCTACCGAATGATTATCGTGTAAAGGAGACATCTCAACGCGAGGATTTAGGCCTTGGGGATGTAAAAGGGCTTAAATCAGATGAGTTTTTTCTCTCTCACTTCTGCTCAACACGGGCTTAATCAGACGAACAACTTAAGAATACTTGGTAATTAAGTTAAACATCATAGCTCTTCTCTGCTGCTGCTGCATCCTAGGAAGCTTCTATATGTTTTGATCCTAATCTCTGTAATTAATGTTAGGCATTAGGCTTCAGTTGGCACTTTTTTTGGGCTACTGTATATCGATTTTCGTTAAAAGCAATTCCATACGCTGATCATTATAAGTTGATTAATTAATTGATAACATCTATTTAATATAGAATTAATTTGATAATATTAACCCGATATTCTTTGAAAGTCTTCTTTTTACACCTGCCAAAAATTATTTTCGAAAATTGAAGGTGTTGGATGCGTTTAGGTGATTTTTTAGTTAGTAATGGTTATAATTCCCCAAGTGAACTCCTGAAAAAAATTAGTTCATATGAGCAAAGAGGTAAAGTAAACAATATTCGCTTGTTTGCAAAATTAGAAGGGAAAATCATAGGGTTTTATTAGCATGTCGTATTTCATCACCAATAATAGGTAGCTAGCGTTGAAATTACAAGGACTGAGTGAATGATTTCTAAATAGTCTTCGATCTCTTCATTTGTTGCACTCTTGCGTGCAAGTCTCCTAATATTGGAAATCGAGTGCGTACCAATTTAGACTTCAAACTTTGCTTTGAAAACCAACATTGAACTGAGGTAGCACGCTGGCTTCTCGTGAGTCGATAATGAGCTTTTAATTGTGATACTCATTTGAGCATAAACCTTGATTATAAAATACTCGATCCCTGCGTTTCACAGCACGGGTCAGAAAATGATGAGATAGCAGCAGGGCAATGGTGGTGCACGATCATAAGTGCTTATCTTTGATGTCTGAGCGTGAAAAACGATAGCAACGAGTGTGATTGTTTCATTTCTGTATGTTTTCTTCTCTCTTTCCTGAGAAAGTTTAGTGGGTTGTAATATTGAAGGTGGCTGCTGAACACAGGTGGTAGTAAGACTACATGTTCCTTGAATCGTCCTCCGTGGCGTCCTTTTTCACGTCTACTGGGGTGCCTGTGCGTGATTGCTGTCTAACAGCAAAGGACATGAATAAAAACCCAAAAAAATTCACTTGGCTCGTTCCTGTTGCGGTATTCTGCTCTATTTTTTCTCGCTCTCAAAAATGCGGCACTGTAAAGTTCCACTCATGCACTTTCCAGCCTAATTTTTTCTCCATTTTCGTGCATTGAAACCTGTTCATGTTGCCCTCGGCTTCCAATATCCCATAACAGCTCAATAAATAGAGTCGATGTAAGCAGGGCAGATATTTGTGGAGGCCTTCGATATAATGGAGAGAGGATTGCTGCTTCTGACACTGAGCACGCTGTATTTCTGTGCCTATTCTTCCACGAGCTATACAGAGATATTTTTTGCAATTAGTTTCATGGAATTTTTACATATTCATCGAGTTAACGCATAAGTCAAATTCAGAAGGCGTTCTCATAAATGCTTTGCTGAACATATTTGTAAGCTTCAGATCAAAAGGCGTCAGTGTAAAACCGTTTATGATTTGTACACGTTTACAATTCATCGCTTCCGTTTCACCCAATTCCTGAACAGCTTGAAGCACGAACGTACCGGGAAATGTTTATTTCAATGATCGAGTCCTCCTTTCCCTTTAAGCTCAATGTATTAAACCTCACGCGCCTTCGGGCGAAAAAAGATGGAATCGTTTTGATGTTCGAGTTTCTTAAGAAGTTCGCTGTGCCCCCACGACATCGGCTGGCTCGCGTGCTTGATTTGATTGCATGAACGTAGAAAATGGACTCGGCTCGAAACAGCTGTCGACCTGTGACGTGTCTTGCTACATCAAAAATTCGGTAAATTATTCACTGTCGTGAATGTTTCTCAATGAGCTACCTCAGCACTCTAGCTTGTCGGTTGAATTTCACAGGAAGTCTTGTTGTAAGTGTCAATCTTAACTTGAAATGAAATGGGATTTTAACGTCTAAAAGATTGTTTCCTGTAGTATTTTCGAGGCACTAGCGAGATGCGTGAGTGAGCTTGCAGCAGTGAATGTTCGATTGGACAACCAATTAATTTTCACCGAAGAAGTGAAATTTTAAGAAGTGAATCAACTCGACTGAAATGGCTTAAAACCACGGAGAAGTTAATTTTGCCTAAACTTAGTCGATAATTTTCTGCTGGCAACTTTCTTCGAACGTTAATCAAAATTAAGAAAGCTTTCAATTCGAGCCTGCTTTGTTTTCTCACACTAAAAGCACTTTAGAATTTCATAAATATCATAACCAGCCTTTGCTCTATCGCTCTCAGGCCTCCACGACTGAGTTATTGACTTCAATTGAATCTAAAAACATTGAACACTTCATGCTATGCGAATTGCACTTGGTCCAGTCTCCCCTTCGCTCTGTCACGACACTCAAAGCGTGCAGTCGAGCGAGACAATCGATCAGTCCATAGTAAAAACAGTTGCAGCCCAGCCTGGAAGCGACACAAAACAATTCTTAGGCAACTGTCTTACCAGTTCGAATCCTTTACTGACGCAACTATAACTACCTATAATTTTGGCCTCCCAAGCACAGTTGGTTATCAAAGGAACATTGAGAAAGACTGGGTAAAAGCGCACAGCAGTCCGTCAAGGACGACAGACAGTGGGTCCATAAATGAAGCCTCAGCGTGAAAGCATGCTCAAAACAGACCGCGATGAGACCGCGCAGTCTGAAAACAGGTCTGCATGAGACGCCGAAAAATAAAAAACACGGCACCATGAGACGGAGCAAAGTAAAAGCTGAAGGAATGGAGGATGAAAACTCGTCTACTGGTGCACTGTCGTTAGACTTTCGCTGTATTGTTGGCTAAATCCAACACGGTTCTGTCGACGGCGTTCGACGTCCGGAGAAGAAACCTGGGGAGATCTGCAGCCAAATTAAGGCAAAATGTAATTAATGTTCAAGGTTTTAAAGTTGCAGTATACTATCATTTTTGTTTAAGCTGTGGGTAATAAGATCGAAACTTTGTACGACGATTGAGACATTCTGCGGGTCACGCATGCTTGATTTATCGCAAAGCCAGGATGGGACAATGTACTACAGTTTCTTTTAAAGTTTCACTTCTGCCTGGTTCAAGGGATAAAACCAAAATTAGCCATTACTTGGTAACGAAACAAAATGAAAAATATCAACAAGTGCTAGAATTTGACTTTTATAGCTTGTAACGAAACAAAATGAGAAATAAATCCATGCTTGGACTTCGCGTCTATGGTTAGGAGGACAATGAATTTTTACTCCTGCCTTTCTATAGCATAATACTAGAAACAAATAGGAGTCTAATTCGTGTTAAAACTCAAAAGCAAAAAGTTTCACTGGAATTATTTGTTTTTTCTTCGGTTTTGCAGCATAGAAAGTTCAGAAATAGCCCTTAATTGATAGGAATAAAAATTGCGTCACACAGTGTTACTGTGATACACAGCGGGTAATTCTAAACGCTGGTGACAAAACTGCGCTCTTCAGTAAATGTTATCTACCCTTTTCAAATTCGACGCTGTAAATTTCACATATTCTTTTGGCCAGCAGCTCAGTGGCGCGGTCGTTATGTCCCCTGTAGAACATTACTTCTGAAATCTGGAATCAGCCTCGAGTCAATTTCTCGGCCGTAGAGATAATCTGCCCAAAACTGCCAGAACACGTCAGAAAACCACCGTCCCTGCGAAGAACTGCCTAAAGCCTCCTGCGCAGATGGGCTGATTTTTGGTAGGGTAAGGCTCCATGTTTTGTCCTCAGGTGGTGCCAGCAGCCGTACCTGAACAGGTGCACAACTGCTCTGCCTGGCACAACAACAGTGCCAGTGGGCAGGTGGTGCTACGGTGCTGGCCAGGGTGGGATGGTGGGCTGCAGCAGACCTTCAGTCTCGAGGTGGGTTGTGCAGGGTGGGAAGCCATCACGGTATTTTTGAAATAAATTTATAATTGTAATAATGAACACATGGCTGAATTCGAAATTTTGCCGCCGACAGAAGTTAGCTTCAGATTTAAATTGCAATTTATGAAAGAAAATTACAGTGCAAGAACGGAATTTGAGTCGAAGGTTTGTATTGTAGAAAATTTCAGAGGAATTTAACGCCTGATCCAACAAAGAAATAATTTTTTTCAAATGTGTTTGTCAAGTATCGATTCAATTTTGTTACCCCTTCTATTTCAATATCAATTTTTTACCTATATGTATTTGACATCAGCATTTATTTTTTAGGCCAATGCTTTTAAAATATTTATCGTCTAATTTAATTCTCTTGTAATTAGATTATTGTGACAGAAGTTCTCATTTCGACGCTTTTCCGTCATGCTTCACAACAGATGGCCGTAAATTACAACCTGTCTGTAGGATACGTGAATTCTAAAGGTAATTCAGAGCCAGAGATGAAGGCTCCGCCAGACCTCGACCCTCATTCCAAGTTGACGTTGAAGAGGCCTTATGATAAGAAGGAATAACTTAACAATCAAAATAACTACTTCAAAATGAAAAACGGGCATTCTTCATTACGTTATTCAACTAATTATGACCAGATGATAATTATATTCTACACTAAACGCAGCTCAACTTCCATGGTTATTTTATGGACATTCTTTAACATGACGAGTCCTTGTCTGCGTTCAAGGTCCACGACGTCGATAAAGGCATCGTAGCATCACTTGAGAACCAGCGGTCACCTCGGTTCACGGTCCACGGGCTGAAACCAGGCCTGGAGTACCTCCTGCGGGTCACGGCGAGCAACAGCCAGGGGTCTGCGGAGCCGGTAACGATGACCCACCTCACCCCCATTGATATTGCTGAAAAACGTCTCAGTAAAAGCCCCAGCAACATCGGGGGCGTCGGGGTCTCCACTGCTTTGGGAGTCATGGGCGGGGTTACGTGCGTGCTGCTGTTGTGTTGTCTCATGATGGTCGTGCTGCTGAGGGTGAGAAATGCTGGAGCGCGACGGGCTGCTCGGATCTCCACGAAGCTCAGCTTGGAGGGCCACAGCCCCGTGGAGGACTGCAAAATAAAGTCCGATCAAGACCCTGATGTGATTTTAGTTTCCGCAGGTGGGTTGCTTTCAGAGCTCCGCTACTGAATCTAATCGTTCTGTTTTCGAACAATTTCATCGAGAATTTATTTCTATAAAAAAGAATATCCTACGGCTGTTCTATAGATGTTCACACTTATTGCAAGAAGAATTCATTTACACTGATAAAGAAAGTACAATAGATAGTTTTGTTTAGATTCATAAATAAGTGGAGAAGTTAGCTGAGTTGAAGAATGATTGATATGCAACTTTTGTAAAGGCACTTTGCGCGTTCGATTTGATTCCAATTTTATTTCGTGTGTTATGAATAAATTTTTTGTCTTTCACAAGCATTAATTAAAGCGCGTAGGTCACTTCGGTAAATCGAGCGTATTTTTCCGGTGGTAATAATAATTCATATAGGATATTTAGTGGCAATGAACATACTATTTAAAATAATTACGCCGCATTGAACTGCCATAATTCTCCTCTATGAATTTTCACGAATTTTTATCAACTGATAAGTAAATTCTATAATGAATGAAACTTATACCTTCTCTCCTTTCTTCTTTGGTCAAAGTGAACAAAGAAGCTTTCGGAGAAAGGCTTACAAAACTTATTTTATTTTGTTCAATAATGATGTAAAGAGAAATACTCTACAAGTTTCCTGTCGCTTGAAGTAAACAATTTACTATAAACATATGTGAATAAATTCAAATATCATCTTCCTGGTGGACCTTTTAAATTTCTTAACTTTGAACCGCGTCTTGAATAAAATTGGCCTTATCGACTGCAGTTTAATATTACATTGAGGAACCCATTATTGGATCAACTAGATCAAATTAGTTCCAAGTACGGACATTGTACTTGGATCGATTTTAAAATTACTGTTCCAAAAATAGGAAGCATTTTAAAATACGGTCTGCGAAATTTTAACGGTGAAAAATCGTTTATAATTCCTCAATTTACGACGAGTTCCATTCTCGGCATGAACAACATTTCTGCTTCGAATATGGATGTGTGTCACCGAAGACGAATCTCCAAGTAATGATTCAGAGCTGAGTGGACGACCATGCAGGAAAAATTTTCAACAGTTTGAAAAATTAAATTCACGACCAGCTATGTTTGCTAGTGAATCTAAATTTGAATCAGTTTTTCCTATTGATTATTCGCTGAGAACATTTTTTTTTACGGACAAAATATAAATTCAAAAGTACTCTTGAACTTTATTCCCAAAAATTCAACGCACTCACAGCATCGAAACTCTTTACCATTTCATTCAAGCCGACAAAATGCCCAGGGAAGCGCGATGTGAGTGCACACATTAAGCCTAATAAATCTGCATCTTTGATTCACAGATTTTTTAAGGTAATTATGTGTTCAGTGCAAATTAATTTAGCAGATAAATAAATAAATAAACATGCGTTTACATATGCATCAATCCAAAGGGATCTACATCTTTTATTTCGAGATATAATACTGTGTTCATTGTAAACTACTTGTAGTGCACGAATAAATTAATAAGCAAGTACATACACATGGGAATACAACTTAAACCAAAGAAATCAGCATCGGTGATCTTCATATTTCCAGCTGTAACACTATGTCCAATGTAAATTACCAGAGGTAGACAAATAAATAAATTATTTAACATGCCTGCAGATGTTAAATCAAATAAATTCACATCTTTGATTCCCAGATGTCAGGGATTCGACCGACGATCGGGACCTGCTGCAGAGAGAAGACTCTGATTCCGGCGAGGCTGCGTTTGTGAATCCTACGAGTCTCGTCACAAAAGTTAGTGCCTGAGGAGAGCAACTTTTTAAAATTTTAACCCTCTACAGTATGAATGGATTCGAGTCAAAGTAAACCTTCGCATGGATGCTGTTAGTTTTCGTGACAAACTACATGCAGCCTTATTGCATGCATACATAAGGCTATACCTTGTTTTCGTAAAAAACTAAATGCAGCCTAATTGAATGCCTGCATAAGGCTGTAGTTAAATAACTTGCGTAAGAAGCTGTCGGGAACTTCTTGCATTTTTGAATAAGGTTGAGGCCAGTTTTTCGTACCAAGCTAAATGCAAGTTTTTTGGACTCCAAAGGGATTATATGTACATATCCTCTCATAGTCGTACCTTATTTCCTCTAGAACAAAAATAATAATCCAGGAAACTATTTTCACCCTACTAACAAAAGTCAGTTTTATTGCAATGCTGTCATCTCAAATAAGCTAATTGAAGGTTGCCAATTTTAAGGAAATGGGATGCGAATTTTAAAGAAATAGTTTGCCAATTTTAAGAAAATTGTGTGCCAATTTTAAGGAAATTGAATGCCAATTTTAAGGAAATTGTGAGAAAATTTTTAGGAAATGGTATGCCAATTTTAAGGGAATGGTCTGCCCATTTCAAGGACATGGTATGCCAATTTTAAGGGAATGGTCTGCCAATTTCAAGGAAATGGGATGCCAATTTTAAGAAAATGTGAATTCAACTTTAAGGAAATTGTACGCTAATTTTAAAGAAATGGGAGGCCAATTTTAAGGAAATGGTATGAAAATTTTAAGGAAATGGTATGAAAAAATTTAAGGAAATGGTATGATAGTCGATGCGCAGAAAAACGGTGGCCAAAAAAAGTTTACAGTTTTGCTGCACTTATTTGTACTTTATGGCTTGCTGTAATTTAAAAAAACTCCTCACTCCGTTTCAGAAAAAATAGGTACAGTGGGAAGGTATGGAGAACATCTTTCAGAAACTTTGTGGGTGGTGAGCCAAAAGCTATTCCAGCAAGTAACTTTTAGCTGCGCATCCGAAGGGTGTCTGAATAATTTATGGAATCGAAGTGCGGCGAGAAAAAAAGATGATAATGACCATAAATTGCAACTTAATTGAAGTCGAAAAAAAAGTTTCTGCTGTAAACGTACTCGCTCATCAAATCTGAACAACACACATTCGAACACGAGACAAAAGAAAGTAAAAGATGTCATTATAGACTTACTGCCATTAAGTCTCAGGGGTAATTTCAAAAGAATTTCGAACGTTAAACTTTAATGATATCACTCTGCCTGCTGAGAACCATTGTTCAGTAATTAACTCCTATTGTGTTCCACGGCAGTTTACTTTCGAAGGTTTCCCACATTTTCCCCGCTCGGAATATTATGAAGAGTTTATTAGACAAACGCTGGGCGAAATTGCTTTTTCTGGAGCTCAATAAAAACATTATGTCCTGACCGCATTTTGAAGACTTCAGGACCATCATGTTTGTTTCTACACAATTATAAAGTTGTTAAATCAATTGCACTGTATCGAAATGGATAATTCTCGGTAAAACTATTCTCCTATGAGTGTGAGGTGTTGTACGTCATTCTTTTTAGAAATCCCGATTAAAAAGTACCCTTCTTTTCAGTAGTTGTAGTTTCATGCAGGATACGAATATGGCATTTTTCATAAACGAAACTAGGCTAAGTTTGGCAAATGAGTTATCTCGACAGTTTCGTTTCCATGATGATGATCGCCAAGTCGTGTTAATTAAAGTGAGCCTGTCTTTTTTCTGGCAGCCCTAAAACTCCGCAGCATTTCTGTCACTTCTAACGTAATTGAAAGTCACGAGCAAAATGAATCCCTCAGTCATTTTTATGGGAAATAATTCATTCTTGTTGATTTTAAGACTCCGTGGCGCTATGTTAGGGCTCCGTGACGCTCTGTTAGGGCTCCGTGACGCTATGTTAGGGCTCCGTGACGCTCTGTTAGGGCTCCGTGACGCTCTGTTAGGGCTCCGTGGCGCTCTGTTAGGGCTCCGTGACGCTCTGTTAGGGCTCCGTGGCGCTCTGTTAGGGCTCCGTGGTGCTATGTCAGGGCTCCGTGGCGTTATTTGGACACAAAAGTGCGAAATCGATTTCGAGAAAACTGGCCCAAGAATTTACAAAATGTTCAATAGAAAAATCTTTTAGCAATGCTAGTTATGTGATTATCATTGTCGTCACAGGCCAGACATATAAAATGTTTGGAAATAATGTAAACTACGCGTTAACTTACATATAAAGTCGATCAGAATATTATTTGATCGATTATATATTTTCCTTTTTTTGAGAGTTTCACAGAACATTATGAGAGCAGTTTAATTATTTTGCTTCTTCCTGCTTTTATAAATTTATTCTATCACATCTGTGAAACACTTGCTCCAAATAACACAAAAATAATCGTATATTTTATAAGCTTGCTTTGCGTGTAGAAATGGTGGTGTTTCACGTGGAACTTATTCTGTTGAAATAATAGGGTGATTTTCAAAAATAATTACTCTTTCTGAATGGTTTCACTATTTCTCTCTACCGCTGCAATCAAGGTCTGTAAATGTCTGTATTGACCCCAGCGCCTGCCAAAAATAATTCCAGGCAATTTTAACAGAGCGCTGCCAGCAGACCTGAGTTCTTAAGGCATGAAGGCTTCACCTCAAGGCCCCGTGTTCTGATCGTGACGATAATTTAAAATGGACTAAAACGATTCATTGGCGTGAAGAAAGACGCTAAACAAAGTTTGGCACAGAACAGCTTTTGGCAAGATTGTCTTGGCTTTTTTCTTAATCTCATCGGTCGCTATTGGCCATTAGGAAGGCAATCGCTGGTCTGCAATTTACTCGATACCTATCTTTGCTCAGCTCGAAATTACAGAAAAGGTCATTCTACCGTTGAATTTTACTCCCTGCAATTCCAAGACAATATTCTATTGTGGAATGAGTTTACCCAAATAAAAGAACAAATTATGTCTGTAGGTTTCTGTATCAAGACGTTCAGAGAAATTCTTTGCGACTTTCTTCCCCACCGAGTCCTGAATATAAGATATGGGAGGCATAGGTATAGGAGGCATAGACATAGGAAGCATTGCCTAAACAGAAGACAAAATTAACATCTGAATAGTTTATGAAGGAGAAAATCAATGTTCTCCCGTAGCTTAGTCAATCGAATCCCGGACCTCAATTCTTTCGACTATGATGCCACCACTGCTACTACTACTACTACTCAATCCTATCGACTATGATACCACCACCACTACTACTACTACTCAATCCTATCGAATATGATACCACCACCACTACTACTACTGCTCAATCCTATCGAACATCTTTGGGAACATTAAAGAAGGCTCATCCGAGAAGTCCGATGTATCTTAAAAAACTTAAAAAAATATGCTTTGGAATTTGTTCATACACCACTATGAGTTCGCGAAAGCCTAATTCATCAAAATAAAATTCATTAATTCATAAATTACTGCACACAGACGGCGTGCAGTAATTGCTAACAAGATTTTCGCTTCTAAATTCTCGTATATAACATGGGAAGCTCCTTTGGTTGTATACAGTTGTCATTCGCTCTGTATGTTTTTTGTGCGCATGAGACCATACACACGTAAATGGAAGAAGTTTGCTTAATATTGTCACTCTGCATTACACAATGATTTTTCTGTGTGAGTTTCCGGAACGTACGCTCGGTAGGTACATATTAAAAAATGGAATCTCCTGAGTGCCATAACCTCTGTCCTCCCACTGTACACACGCGTTTTGCACGTATAGAGTTCCGTATTTTTGCATTGATATAATTTCTGACAAAAAAGCATTTAAGGCCTACGTTCTTTCAAAAGGCGCGAAGCAGGTAGCCCCCCGTCAACCTAAAGCTGGCTGCAGTCTTATTGCTAAAATAAATTGAGCCTTGAAGGCTTAACAAGCGTTGGCATTCTTGATGAGCCGCGTGATTGACTTGCTACAACTGTTCATTTAATTAAATACAATCGACATGGGTGTTCAGTTCGAGGACTGAATATATAGGAAGTTTCCTGAGCGACAATTGCCAAAAGTGTCCGAGCACACGACCTAAATCTGTCATACACAGTGACACTGTGAGCTCTATCTGCCAATTACTTGGCTTGGTGAACTGAATGTGACCCTTTCTTGACTTGGTGAACTGAATGTGACTCTTATTTGACTTGGTGAACTGAATGGGACTCTTACTTGACTTGGTGAACTGAATGTGACTCATACTTACCTTTGTGAACTGAATGTGACTCATACTTGACTTGGCGAACTGAATGTACCTGAATCTGACTCTTAGAGCTAGATCTGACTCTAACCCTGACCCTGACCTGGATTCTGACCCCACCTTGACCCTGACTCTGACCCCCACACGTCCTTGGCTCTGAACCTGAGTCCGACCTTGATCCTGACTTTAAGCCTGATTTTAAGCCTTACTCTGACCCTGACTCTGACCCTGCCCCTGATTCTGATCCTGACTCTGATCCTGTTCCTGACCCTGACCCTGATCCTGACCCTGATCCTGACCCTGACTCTGACCCTGACTCTGACCCTGACTCTGACCCTGACTCCGAGTCGGTTAGCGCCCCATGACCGCGTGAAACATGGGCGGTGCGAGACGCCATTTGCAGCTCGGTGTGTGCAGTGCGACAAGGCCATTCCTGGCCCCATAACTGTGCATCGAGACACCTACTCAGCCGCCATCCAATTCCATCCGTGCATTCGGTTGAAGGGGCCATCATTGCGATAATAAAGCACTTCATCTTTTTAATGAGTAATTCAGTCGTCAGTAATGATGGCTTCAAAAGGCTGTTGAGGTTACCCTCTGCCACTCACGGTGCTGAGCGCTGCACCTCTCCTAGTGGCGAGTTCGGCACCAGAATAATTCACGGACTGCCTAACGCACACGGCCGGCAGAGCTCTTGTATTCCGACCGTAATGATGTTTGGGGGCAGCTGATTGTCCTCTCATGCTGTCTTTAGCAGAAATCAATTGCGTTCAACACGTGGGGAGCTATGTCCGTTTTGGTGTTCTACTCTCACTATACAGAACGTGTAAATGAACGGATACATTTCTTGGTTCAACGAGTGCTAAATGAATTTAAAAATTGAACCAAAGTTTTTTAATACTTAAATGTATGTACATATGATACGCTTTTTATTTCTTTCTACTTCAGGTTTAAAATTCTTCCGTGGATTACTTGTATATTTTATTCTGCTTTCACTAAACACACGAATGGCTTAAATCGTTTTCACGCGCAAGTACATTCATGTTTCGCTTGTTGTATAAAGCTTGTGAGAACAAAAATTTAGGCTTTGTAGCGTCACTCTCATCCTTGATTGGTATTCACCGAATTGCTATATGGGCTACTGTGCATTTATTCGTACAAAAGTGCAATTGCCTTCAAAATAATCTTCTTGCTATTTTTAATCATGGAGATCGAGGTAGAAAATTTACAGCTTCCTTCAATGTTGTTTAATATAAGTATTCTCATAATCGTGCCTTTCAATGAATGTTCTTCGTGTCGAACAAACGATCGTGTTTTAATGGTTCACACCTCTGTATATTATTCGAAAGCCAACAGCATGCCTGTATCAAACGTTAATTAGCCTTTAGATTGTAACTGACCACTTGTGAATCCAGGCATCATGTGTAAGATTTGTATAAGCATATCGTTCACAAACTGTATGATCGTTTTAGAATGTTACATGCATATCGTATCAACATTATTACATCAACATATAGCCATTTTTTCGTATCAACATCCCCGTATCAACTCCATCGTATTAATATTATCGTATCTAGCGTACCGTATCAACACTACCGTATCAACATTATTGTATCTAGAGTAGAGAGTGAACTCTGCAGTGTAGCAATATTATGACATCAACATTACCATATCAAAATTAAACTCTCAGTATTATCATATCAAAAATGTCCCATTCACACTATCGTATCAACATCATCATATCAAAACCACCGTATAAACATTGTCACTTCAAAATCTATCGTACATGGTATCGTACCAAATAGCCTATGATATGGTAATCATACGGACACAATCGTATGAACATTATTTTACCAACTTTTTCACATCAACACTGAATATATTATCAACATCACTTTATCAACACGGGGCAAGATCAACTGAAAACGAATGCACAGTCCTGAATTTCGTACCTTGCCTTCCCCAGACGGGCGTCGTCTCCACCGATGGGACGGCCATCGATTACATAGCTCAACTGCCCCCCAGCGAGGAGGGGTTCGAACCTCATTACCTGCAGCACCATCCTCTGAGGTACACCAGCCCCACCAGGGATGTCATGACCCACTTTGCAGCTGGTGGGTTCGAACCCACGAATCCTTCCGTAGTGTATTCCCTGGAGAGTAGACAGAGCAAGCCTGGGTCTCCAGAGACTTTGGCTCAAGGAGAAAATATAAGACACTGCGGTCAGTACCCAAGCGCCGTGGGCTCTCATTATGGAGGCCTTGGTTCTTTAAAAAGTCCAGTAGGAAGTCTGAAGAAACCAACAGAATCGGTGTCATTGAAAACAAGGCAGGATTCGTCTCTCAGTGGGCCGGAAGCTTCAAAAAACATGGGTAATAAGGATGAAAGTTTACTCAGAGTTCAGGGCTTGAAGGGGAAAAAAACTGGGCGGCCTACAGCGGGTTCCTCTTCAAATAACGGAGTCAGTTCTCCGCAAAGGGAGAGTATTGTTTAGTCAAAAAGAATATTCTACTACGGATTACGTAATATGTGCTAAGTGTTGTTACTGTTATTCATCGTAACTCAGGCCAATACTGTACGCCACTCAGAATGGAATTATATGTAGAGAACTTTATACGCCTATTTTTCCAAATTCAATTCTTTTCCCACCATGAGAGCATCAGTACTGCAGTCGAGATCCAAGGAAAGAACTTGATGGCAAGCTCAAGGTTTCCTTAAAAGATCCGAATCTTGCTATACATGTTAACGTATTTTGGTTATTGAATGGATGTGAATGTGAATCGATAGTTTAAGTTTATAATTTTTCGGATTTTGTATCCCTTATGAGAAAGATATCGATGTTCTACTATTAATATTCCTCTTTACCTAAATGGTTTAACAAAGTCAAAAGCCAAAGTGAAAATATTGGCCTTAACTTTTCAAAATTTGTTCCGAGAAAGCAGTGAAAAAACACTGAAGTCGTCGTCTGACATAAATTTCACAAATCTCCGGTAATCACGGCCATGATTTCACAAACAAAGTGATCTTTAGTCCATTTGTCGGGCGATGCTCAGCAGGTTTTCGGGTATATTTTATCTTGTTTTTGGGATGCGACTTCAGTGACTGTGATAACTGGAGGTGATCAAATTGATCGTTAATTTATAAGAATGAATTCCTGCTCAATTTTCCCCGCTGTAATGCCATTAGTTCAATTTCAATGAATTAAGTTAGAGATTTCATCGGAGGTTCACTGCTTGTTTTTTTTGGCCGAAACTCCTCGAGATCATTGCATTTTTTCCATATCAACAGACATGTCTAATAGAGTATTAAGAATTTAAAACCATTGTCCTTGAAATTCATTCCAGAATAAATTGATGTAAATATATATAGGGAAAATAAAGGATAAACAGTGAAATCAAAACAGTTTCAGTCGACTCTCCTTCAGTATTTCCTGGGTTGTGAGTGAACAGTTTTCCATGTACATAAACGCAAGATTACGATTGTATCGTAAACTATTTCGGTTTCACTAACACGAGATGAACATCTCCCTGTACGTCGGTCGAAAATTTACTTTACCCAAGTAACTGCAACCTACGAGAGGAAGTTGCATTCATTTTTCTTTCTGATTTCACCCATAAATTACTCACTAATTACTACACTATAAACAAAAGTTCAAATAATATTTTTCTTCACCTTGAATCGGCAGCGGTAAAAATATTTTCACTCGTCACGCTTGCAAATTAAAATTTTATTCGGACAGAATAATTCTCAAAAGTACACCACTCAGTTTGATCCCGTTTATTTTGGGAAAATGAATTTTTTACCATGTTTTTTCCTCATCAGCTCGCAAACATAGAAGAACACTTATGCATTTTTTGCATAAGTTTAGATGTACGAACAAACCTTTCAGAACGCGTAACACTAACATACTGTCGATGTAACATGGACGTTGGCTGATAGTATATAGTTTCCATGTTTTTTTTTCCTCTTGAAGCGAATTCACTCCCTGTATATTTCATAGCTGTACAAGATTTTCTAATAAAATATGATCTCGAGCTTCCGTACTTTTAAAAAGCCTATATCGACTCTCTACTACTTCTAAGTACCTTGATTTGAGCGATAACTGTTCGCCATTACTCTAAGAAGCCTCCATGGCACTTTTTTATTTCATTACTAATTATTTTATTTATAACAATATGCTATTTTATTCCTGCGAGCTGGAACTGACGCGCTCGAGCAGAGCCTCAAGAAACAAGCAGTCCACTCTAGATAGTCACGAGTCCGATGGCTTATACTCAAAGATTTCAAATATAAATTTACTGCATAGATCAGGCAGTGTTGGGGTGTGATGATGTTAAATAATTCGTCCATACCGAGAAAAAAATTTAAAAAATACTATTTCAGTTTACAGACATCGGGTGACTGAAACATGACACAAATTTAATCAATTTTAATTGGTTAAAATTTATTCGTCCAACGTAAGAACAATTTTCAAAACTCCGACGACAACGAAAAAACAAGAAATATACTGAACGTTCGGCTATTGATGAGTAGGGAAATTTACAGGACTTTTTTCTCTTGGTAGACATTGATGCTAATTAATAAGTTTAATGATGCGTCTATAGGTGACGCAGGCTTCAGGGTCTAATGGCCCTGATCTTCTGACGTCATTTTCAGAGCAGCCTCGTGAGAAAATGTCTGACAAGAAACATCGTTGTTTTACATGAAATTTTGTTTGAGTGGCTCTAGACAACCACCCGCTAAATAACCTGCTTCATCAATTACTTATCTATAACGTATGACCCACAAAGAAGTACACTCGGTAATTTTAGAATCAAGTAAAATTGATATTTACTAAGATATAACGTTGTAGTTTCTTGCAGAATGTTAATAATTCGTCTCATAAAGACGAGCTTCAGATAAAATTAACAAGTGAACTTTTTTGTTGTTCATACTGTATAACTCTTATTAAATTTTTCATAAGACATTCGATATAGAATCTTTTCTAGAGTGTGCATGCATTTGACTGTCATCCCAAGTCGATTTTTCTATTTCACATCAATCCGATGAAGCGGTAAGTAACACGTATCGTCTTAGTGGCTGAGAATGGAACAGGATTTTCCGTGATAACCGACAAAAAAAATTAATTTGCAAAGAGGGAAATATTGCTTCGAATTACTGGTTGGAAATACAGGAAAACAGACCCCATTAAACGGTAACAACATACATCGAGTTTTTAACGAACGTTTGAAACTAGAAAATTTCAACACACTTCACAGTTTGCTCGCGTGTGCTACCAACGATGACGTGACAAGATGCTCTCAGACGTCACATAAAATGAGAGCTGAGTTCTAGCATGAATCGATGTTAAAAAACCGTCATTACTTAAGGAAGTATTACAAAATCGTCAGAAATGTCGTTTAATAATTCAGCAAAGCTCGAAAGAGTTTGTTATTTTAAATCTTCTTGAACGAATATCTTTCGAACTCATTTTCTAGATGATCACGACATATCGGCCGATTGCTCTTTTGAAGAAGTATTTTGCTGTTTGATGTAATGAATTTTGTCAAAGAAGTGCAGGTGTTTCAACAAAATATTTTATCTAAAAGTGCCAAAACTATAGCTCTTGGTGTACTTTTTCACACTCGGCAAATTTCTACGACTATGAAACTATACTACATACTATAAAATACGTACTGTAAAATGAAACCGTGCTATAATTTATTTTATTCAGGGTGTTAACTCATTTGCACGACGGTAATTATTTTGGTTTCGTTGACTACTAATTCCTTAATTTAAAGTCGAGTCTGATCCGACAGTCGAGAGAATAAACCACGAAATGAATAGCATCAATTAACTCTCGGTAGCTGAGTCGTACATGCTCATGAGAGCAGGAAGTTTCTGTATCGAAATAAGCTCGTTTGAAGAGATTTTGTACGCTGTGTAAACATGCGCATTGGTGATGTTAGCCAACCATTATACGCTTGTAAACATACACATTGGTGATGTTAGCCAACCATTATACGCTGTGTAAACATACACATTGGTGATGTTAGCCAACCATTATACGCTGGTAAACATACACGTTGGTGATGTTAGCCAACCACGTATGTTCTCATGGCAACCGAGAACACGTATGTGTTCACAATCCAATTCTTTTCGAGAAGTTCAAGTGTACGGTACCCTAACGAAACCTTTCACTACAGCTGCACCAACTTTGATCGATTGCACTTTAGCGTGACCAGGTCTTGAATCCCATCCGATGTAGGCCGCCTCCCAGAATAAAGTGCTCGTGAAGAAATACTCTTTCGTGCACCCCTCAACTTAATAGAAAAAAGATGTTTTAGAAATACTACGAAACTTCTATTCGGCAGATAAATCTAATCTACTTATCGGTACATGAAACGAATTTTCTGGTCGGTGAGTGCATAGAACACTCAGCGGATTATGTAACGGATGAAATGACTGGGGAGAGTTGGGGAAGCTGTTAGTTCCATTTCATTGCTTTGGAGCATTTTCTTGGCACGTGGATAATGTTAATATACTTTAAATTAAGTTAAGGAACGAGTGTGCTGCCTGTACAGGAACGCGATCAAGAGAGAAGATTATTGCGGAAAAAATGCAATGTCTTAAGAAATTTGCCTTATGCTGATACAATGTTCATGAGTTTTTTCGAATCACAGAGCACAACTTAATCCCATCAATATTAATTAACGCATCAACACTAACGTACCAAGTTTATGGCGTACCAACTTATCACATCACCGCACAAGGTTCATGTCGTAAGAAAGAAGCAACAGTTCAGAGGAGCATGTACATATAACGTAAATTCGCCCCATCCTGAACAAGCTCGTCGCACACTGTACGTGAGGAGAAACTTTTCCTTAATAACAAAACTGGAACGAGCTTTTGCCAAAATATACCCTTTTGCTAATTTGCCAACAAAATAAATCGTTTACTTTTTAGTTTACAGCAAAGGAATTTTAGCGCATTCTACATTGGAGCTTTCTTTCATCTCTTAAGAATGAGCCCTGCTGGTGGCGGAAGGAAATTCACATGCTCTTGTTACTGCTTGAAAATACTCATATTCAAAACTGTCTTTAAATAGTGATAACGAATTCAGGTAACTTCTTCATTTCGTATTTTCCGGCCCAGGCATAACTTATTGATGAAAGCACTGGAGAAAATGTTATCCACGGTTTTCTCTCGAGGGCTCCCTTCATCTAACATTCGTTTCCTACCTCACAGGATATTCCATGAACAGTGAAGAACATAGCGGCGACTTTGGTCCCCAGGCTGCCAGATAGGAAATGAAAACATTACTGTACCAAAATCGATCTGTTTGCACTTTACTCCCTGAAAATTGGTGACCAAAATTACGGAGAGCCAACGATCAAAAGCTTCGTTCGTGGTATATTAAACTCGCGTTCGATGTCATAACGTTCGGTGGGCTTCATTTAATTAAATGCATTGGAAATGCTTCTCAGACAATGGACTAAACTGAACAAAATCCCATTACCCTGGAGCTATAGGCTGGTATGTTTTACCACGTATAACTTAATTTGCGGCGTATTGATGAAGTCCATTTCAATTTCATGGCTAGATTTTCGGACGCGCATGAAGAGATAATTGAAAAAGTCGATCATACTTATTTTATTGTATTTATTCACACCTCTGGATTAAGATATTGCATTGTATAGAACAGTGATTCCTTGTAATTATTGAAGAATGCATGAAAGCAATCCAATTAATTTATATTTCGAACGACGACTGTTCTTGAATCTTCTATCGCCAGAAAAATAGACGGAATAAATATTTTTTCGATCCATGAACACTAACTATATCAATTGAAATTCATTTTTAATCTCAGCGCAATTAATTCAAAATAAACTACATTTAGGCCCCATAATCTCGTGTTTTAAATTACAGCAATTAAAATCAACTGTGAGGAACCGTGATAGAGGCTGATTCTAATCAATTATATTTATCACGCCCTATAGTGAATAAGAATTTATGTAAACAGAAGAATTGTTGACACACTGCTCAAATGGGAGAATAAAATCTCTGAATGGAAGCGCAATGTGCTTAACATATTCAGTAAGTATCTTGGGAATTAGGCAACACTATTTCATAAGGCTAGATCATATTGTGAACTTTTCATATTTTATTTTTTGTTTTACATTTTCAATTCAAATTGCATTTTATTTTGAACCTTCTTACCTTCAATTTCATTTTAGTATGAAACTTGTTAGCTACAATTGGATTTATTTGCGCAATTCTCTCCTCTAGCAGTAATTTTAATGACGTAGAATTATTTAATCCCGAATACGAAGGTCTATCAGAAACCAATTTTTATTGCTTCTGATCGATGGTAAACTGGCCAGCTCAACCCTGGTGTACGGGTGATCTCTTGACATATTTACCCGAAATTGAATGGTGAAGTAAACAACGAACCATTTGGGAAAATTCTAGGGCGTAAAATTCCTCAACGCTTGTATGCTTAAACGCTCAAAATTGCGGCACATGCAAATATAAATTCTCAGAACAATTATAATTTGCGCATGTGCAACTTTCGCTTGCGCATGAATCAAAATTCACGCTGGCGACGATACTAAAGCTTGGGTAATAAATTTCAAACCCAGTGGATGTTTCCGAATCTTAACCTACAATATGGATCCTAGGCATCCCTTATTCTAATAAACAAGATACTAAATGAAAAGTCGAAGGTCAGTGTTGTATTTTTGCATTAACAAGATAAAAATTCGATTTCGACCTGTCACCCGCAGGAAAGGTGTCGTCCACACGAAGTACTAATCTGGAGTTCATTCTAGTACAGACTCATTATTTAATTTCTAGGCTACAATGAATGAGAACATGGGACATGGGGTAAATAAAGCTACCCACGAGTTAGAAAAGGAAAGTAACAAGACCATATGGGAATGGAACAGTCGATTTAAAATTGAACAGACGAACATGATTGGTTTCGGGACGATTTTTCTGTACGCTTTTCAAACATCATGCAAGCTTATTTCGAGCGACGGAAAACTGAACATTCAAGATTAATGTCTGTCACAGATAGAAATTACAAAGAAGTTAATGTGGCTCTGAAAAGACCAAGTTTCGTCAGAAAAGCGACAATGTACTGTCATAGACAGAGGAAGCCGCTCCTGGTGAGATGAATCATATTTTAATGGCGCGTCATGAGCATGATTTGAAAACAGAATCTACAAAATCTATTTCGGTGGAAGAGCTGAACGTTTGTTTACTGGTTATCTTCAAGCTAATATTTGGATGAAAATAATAGCGCTGGAGACTAATATTTCAATCCTGTAAATATTCACTCAATAACCACAATTCAGTACTAATCAAGTATATGCTTAATGACCACTAACGAAGTAAATGGAAAGCCCTGATACAAAATTGTGAAAATTCAGGGTCTTGTGAGTTCCAGGAAGTACACTGAAAAATTTAGCCGCTCGCAATTTTTTTGAAAATAATACGAACTCATTAAACGCTGCTATTTAATCACAAGTCAAGCCGCGGCCAAGTGCGCTAGCTTGTAAATATTTCAACAAGGTGAAACAATTGAATTCAACTTTCATCAACTGCTAATTAATTCAGCAAGAAAATCACTTGACGAATGACGTAAGAGATTTACTTTTTGCCAGAATTGAAAATATTTTTGATGATAATCAACTAACCTGAATAGATTCTTATGAATGTTTTTTTGAGAAAAAAGTGGGTGCTAATGGTTGTCTGTTGTGTTCAACTCAAAATCGGTAACTTATTCAAGTAAGCAAAGTCTTTTGGGACGCATCTGTTCCTTACATAGTAAAACAGGTAGTCTTCGATATATTTCGCACCTGTTTTATACACGATTTAATTTGTAAACAAAAATTTAGATTCCAAGTATCCGAAGTATGTGCTCATGAGACAAGAGCACGTGGTCCGATTACTTGGAACTAAATATTTTGAAAATAAATCAAATTTTGCTTAAAACAGGAGCGATACGTCTGAAGGGTTACAATTGCTACTGAATCCATATTCATGGTAGAAAGCTTAGACTACCCAATGAGTTTGCTTCTATAAGAATGCATGTACAAGCATAATGTCTTCACTTCCAAAGTGTGGATAAAATGCCTAGTTCTTCAATCGTCATCACCGGATACACACGTCTTAATGGAACAGGAAACGCGGGTCCAAAAAGTTGACTCCCCACCAATGTCCTAGGCTTGACCGACCAAATCCTCAAGTCCCTGCAGTACTGGCGGCTCCAGCAGACCTCCAGGCGCCCTCCAGAAGAGCTCGAGGAGACCAGGAAGGAACTCGTCAATAATTGGCTCGAGTTTCAATGGATCAAAGACGAGCAAGAGTGCGAGCTGTGACTCATCCATCGACTGTCTCTCAGAATGCCAACAAACTGCATCTCGGTTTTCAGACAGCTTTTGCATTTGCGAGGCATTCTATAGTCCATTTGTTGAGAAGTTCTCAGTTTCAGTACTCAGCCGATGTGAAGGGAACTGTGTTCCATGTGGTCATCCCAACTACAATTGTTGAAAAACGTTTATTGAATTTATACAAGTGTTGATATCCCTTTCATCGCTTCGACAGGCTGGGCTCGGCGTTTCAAGTAGTAGAAAGATAGCGGCTTGCTTTATCACGCTTCTTTTCCAACAAAAGCGTTAAAAACATGGCCGCATCGTTAAATTTCATCATGAATATTAAATCATATGTACAATAGTGTTTAAAGAAATGTTGAATAAGTATTCATTCTGAAAGAATCTGACACCTCTCTGATAGATTAAATTCATCTAGTGTTTCAGAATTTAGTTTTCATGAGAAGTAGTATAAACAAAATTTTGCTCAAGTGTGCAATCAAAATACGTAAGGATTCCTGATCGCTCGTACCGACTCAAATTTCTTTACCTATAAAATATAAATAAGAAGTCAAGTTTAACCGACAAATGCTATCCCCAAGAACTTCAAACATCGTTGCTCAAAACAAGCTTTGTTAAAAGAGTAGGTGTAATGGAAGGTGTTGATATTTCAGTTTGAAGGCACAAGTGGCGCTTGAAGTTGATTTTCCCATCGATATTGGCCATCTTTGACGCTTCAGATGTCATGGCATAACTTGAACATGCTCTGTATATACATTACAATTTTTTTGCTTTTTGCAGTTCAATTTTTAACTCAAATATGGATAGTTGAAGATAAGTTTGAACCTCAAAGTTACATTACGATCGCGGGATTTGAGAGTTGCTCAACAATATTTTTGCTTTAGAAGCGAAGTTGTTCCAGGACTTGGTTTGAATTCGTTATGCAGGTGATTTTAAATTGACCGGTCTCACTTCTCGCATAACTACTACATATCATTCGCCTGATTGGATACTGTAGCTTAGTGAGGCATCACATTACGTAAATAATTTCCCAGGGATCTTAAAACCATTTTCTACGCGATAATCTGTTCCTTTAATTAAAGTCGATTCGCTTCTACCTTCTCCGTGGTAGAGCGACATCAATGCCAAAGTTTGTTTTCTTTCCTCCATGTCGATGGTCTTTCTCTCTCGCATCTCTCCATCGAAATTCTCGAATAAAGGAAACCGTAGACAGGCTACACGAGCATCCATTTCTTGAACGTCCCGATATTGACATTCCGTCCGCTCGAAGAGGTAAACCTGACGCTTTATTTTCTGGCGAGAAGGAAACTCTCTCCCGAAACAGACTTGCAGATACAGTCTCCCTTTACAAACAAATCGAAGGTGCTCCTGGAACGGAGCAAGTAGGCCAATGTGGAAATCTAAAAGCAAATAGTGTTTATTACGTACCAGTGGGATTGAGTGTTTCATTGTTCAACACGGGATGGGAAAATAAAAAGTCATACGGAGCCAAACTAACGAGCGCTGGCAAATCCAATAACGAGGAAGAATGGTTAGAAATTCACTATGTGTATTCGAATAAGGAAATCGAGAGATGCTCATGTAACCTGCTCTTGTAGAAATTGCGTGTATCAATGCTGAAAGAAAATTATTTACTTCTGGTTCGTTATGCCTCTAAATGAGTCTTTTAATTACAGTAGAATAAAATATCCAAAAGGAACATTTCGTTCAAAAATGTGGACCTGAGCTGATTCTGCTAGTAACTATTATGAAAAATTAGAAAAATTAAACTTATTTTTCCATGCCAAATTATTTTATTTAATCAGGAAACAATCATATTCATTAAAAAATACAGGTAACCCACAATAAAATATTCTGAAAAATGTGCTCACTTCTCGCTGTTTGAAAATATTTCGAGGTATAAAATCTTTTTCGATTAAATTTAAATATGCTGGGAATATTTTTGTTGATTTTGAGCTGCAATTCAAGTTTTCCGACGTGTTAATTCGAATTGAAAAGAGTCTAGAAGCGAAGCTGAGCCAGCATTTGTTTGATCATTATCGACAACACGACGCAACGCAGGCTGAGTCTAGACGGAACTCCCAGAATATTTTACCCTAAACATGCCATGACCCGGAAATTTTTACCCTAAACCTGCCCGATAGCAACACGGTGAAGCAATTTATGTTGTGGACGTCGGCACAGTGTAAAGACCTTCCAAATTGGCTTCCGACAGACTTATGCCCTTTATTAAGGACTCCACGGTCCTGAAAGGAGACTTCACCGAGCCAATCCCCTCAAATTGAACAACGATGGAGACCGTTTCTTGAATTTCAAAATGACCTTGTCGCAGTCTATTTTTATCCATGAGGAAGATGTTACTCTGTATTTGTCTCAAAAAATATTTCTGATACTAATACTTTAAATTACGATTTGATCTTATGAATTTGTTAACATGAACATTTTTTGGCATACCCCCCCCCATTGTTCCCGTCCAATTGTGTTATAAAATCTAAAGATTGAAAATATTTACATTTTGGAAAAACTATGAATTAGGTAGTTGTAGACAGAACATCTCTGCCTGAGAGGATCTTCTTACATAAATTCCACTCCATTTCACCAAACACTTATTAAATGAACTGCTATTGGAAATGAAGGAACTTGCTCGTCGTTGAGAACAGGTTATAAGCAAAATTGATTACGGTAGAGTGCAACACAGGTTTTTGGAATCAACCCGACCGTAAAGTCTCACGGGAATCTCGTGTACGGAAGCTTAAGTAGCATTGGATATGCGAATAAAATGATTCTATGAACATCGGAACAAAATGGCGACAAAAATCGAACCACATTAAAACCAAGGCCCACGGAAGATGTATGCGATACACAAGCTGTTTTTGCTTAGTGAATCGGTTTTTAAAGTTAAAACTTATTTTTTGAAACACAGTGTGGGTGTACATTGTCGCATCAGTGAGGCTTACACTAATTTGTGTAAGAAATCTAGCGCTCAAATCTTGTCAACGATTGTTTATATTTCGCCGATATCGTTAAAGTCAAATCAAAGCCAAGACATTGCTCTACTTATGAAATGGCAATCGCAATTATTTAGTGCAAATTTCACGCCCTGAGACCAGGCTATGCTATTCTGAGCCTCAGAAGGAAAAAAACAAAAAACCTCTGCCAGAAAACAAAAAATATCAAAAACCATGAACACTTGTTCATTGCGCATCTTCTTCACTCCTTACAAAAATCCCTTGAGGCGCTCGAGCAGCACAGAAAATATACATATATAACGCCGGGGTCAGACTGGTCTCTTCAACGGCGCCAAAATTTTCTCTGTNAGTGTCTCGCTAACACTGGCGAAGCACGGGACACCTGTAGGGCTTGAAGCAGTCATGATGCGTTTCATGTTTTGCAATTCATTTTTCGCTTTCCCAAACGGAAATTCTCAAAAAACATACATGCTTTTACGCTCCTTCTGCAACAGACACAGAACACGACTGCTGTAGCTTTAAATGCTGATGAAAACTCACAAGCGATTACGCGTCAGCTCGACATATGTAGTTTCTTACACTAGTAATCAGTCATCAGAAGATAGTTAAAGTATTTCAGAATGAGATAACAGTAAGATTCTGATGGAGATGATACCGTACAGGAATAAAATAGAGCGGGGTACGAAAGTTCTCTTACAAAGTTGCCCTGCCGGAAGAGCTCGCACGTGCGATACCTAAAAGATTGAAAATTGAATCCTGTGAATAGAGGCTATGCTGCGGCTGCTGGATGCGTGTGCTCCCTTTATAAATTATCCGGAGCCTCACTCTTCCCTAAGAGCATGCGAGTTTAGAGTGAATTATTACGAAGGAGCGTTGGGATTCAGTGAGTTCTTGCCATCTCCTGGACTCGCACCTCCTTGAGTTAGTGCTGTCACATCTCCCCCATCCTTAGGTTTTAATGGGAAAGCTGTTCGTGGGACAGAATTTTCATAAACGTCACTTAGGGCTACGTAAATTATGGTGGAGAGTATTGTTGTATTTTACATTACAACAAGGACATTTTTGAGAGAAACTCAAGTGAGGGGTATAAGCTATCTCTCGCGTCAAAGTTAACGTCATCATGAGAAAATGTTCAGCGTCTTCTCGAATGCCCAATTCCTACTGAGCAGCTTGAACTTTCTACTTGTATAAGTGTAAAAACAATTGAAGAAGAGCAAAACTATGCTTGAAAATTCAATATTTCTTCCACAATCGAAATAGATATAAACTTTCTCAAACTCGTATCATTTAATCACCGCCAAAAAACTTGAATGCCATTCAAGCGTCCTGTTAAAGAAAAGATCAGCGACAGCTCGCAGTAATAAACCAAACCAATTTTATATTCAATCTACACCCAAATCTTAGATTTGAACTCTCCAATTCACGCGGTGAGGTGAAAATGCAATATTTCTTCTACAATTAAAATATGTATAAACTTTCTCAATTTCACTTCATTTAATCACCGCCAAAAAACTTAATTGCCATTCAAGCGTCCTGTTAAAGAAAAGATCAGTAACAGCTCGCAGTAATAAACCTAACCAATTTTATATCCAATTCACATCCAAATCCTAGATTTGGACTCTCCAATTCACGCGGTGAGGTCGGCGACGTCGCAGCCAGCAGCGGCGCCTCGCTGTGCTCGCCGCCGTAACACGGAATGCCGCGACGGTAGTTTGGGGCCATGACAAATCGTTGCTTTCCATCGACCCTCGTAAATCGGGCAGCGAACAATGCCAGTGCACTTCGGACAAAGGGCTTTGGAGTAAATTTGGCCCCTTCGAACATTGTTCATGTTGACCTATAACTCGGAAATCAAGAGAGACAGAGCGCCGTGAGTGAGAGAAAAGAGATGCTGTGCGTTCCTAGGAAAGGTGAAATTGTGATGCGATTTTTGATCCTGGAAGAGGCTGAGTATTCACGATAGCCAAGTAATGAAGCAAGTCTCGAAATTGCTCGGAAAAAATTAATTGAACTTTCTTAAAAAGACGCTCCGATTTTGAAAGAATTGTATTCAGAGTCAGAGAAATGCTGAATGAACCTACATATATCAGTGTGAGATGAAAATACAGAAACGGATGAATAATATGAAAATTCAAACGAATTGAGATTTATGATGTCAGTAATAATATTAAAACACACAATCATAATGCGCGCCTTTTTGGTTTCCACGCGAAAGTATTATTCCAATCAAACACCGAAGTTGGCTGCTTGAAAACGTCTTAAATAGCTTGAAACATTAGGAAAAATTTGAAGCGGTGCATGGATTGTCACTGTACTTTTATTCTGTTTTAATTAAATATATGCCATTCGTAAGACGAATTTGTGAAATGTGTATTTTGGTCGTTTTACTGAAGCAAATTAACTGACTTACAGGCTTAGACTTCCTCACTCAGAACAAATATGCTCGAAAATCTCCCAAAGCTGTCATTTTCTCTGTATTTCTCAAGTAATGTAAGGAAGGGAAAGAAATTATCCAGGTAATTTGCAGATCTTTATGAAAATTTCCGAAATATTTTCGCCATGAACTGAATGAAACTCAACCTGCAGTGAGATTTCATTGAGTTGAGAGAATTTCAAGTGTCTCTGTTTTCTTAAAACATTGTGTCGTATAAGTGGCTCTGAGTGTAAGTGCTACTGAGGTGTACAAATTATGAAGATACTGTATGTCCAGAGTAATACTATGAATACCATTGTACCTAAATCCAGTTACTACCATCAAAGAGCTAAAAGACAGTTGTATTGCACTCTTCTCTTAAAGAGAGAAAAACGATATCCAGCCGAACAATATTCTGATAAACGTTCATAATCAATAATACGGAATATGAGAAATAAGAATTCCCTTAAACGGAAGCAGAATCTTGAAGCAATTTGAAGCAATTTATTACCCCAAGTGTTACACTTTTTGAAGATATTACAAACATGGATTTCTCTTACCATTACAATGGAGAGTCTTTTTACATAGCTACTTGTGGGCTCAAATAAGTTCTATGACTTCTAAGGCATCCTGCAGGACCTTATGCTAAGCGTATACATACATGAAGATATCCTAATGCACATACGTAGCTTACACAAGACTGATCAAGTCAAATTCATTGAACGCAGAAGATAAATAAATATGATTTAAAATTAGGAATTTAATTGGTTCAAGGTAATGGAGACTGCATTCCATAATATACTCTGAATTAATTTACCGGCATACAATGTGAAGGGTTTTTTAACAGCTTTTAGGATTTAAGTCTATAATTGAATAGTACCCTCTTTAGTATCTTGATGCCAAATAGGATTCAAGAATCCTTTTGAGCGCTTGGAGTTTACTTATGTCACAAACCGCAGAAGGCAATGAGTTCCAAGTTTTAACACCGTTGTAGTGAAAAACAAATTGCGATCTGGTTTCGGAATAATAGGAAAGAGTAAATATACTTCGGTTTTCATTCATGATATCCAGTTCGAGCAGAAACTGTTTCAGGTCTTTATCGCCTTCATCACTCAAAGTTTTATGCATGAATATTCAGAGGGAACGTTAGTAGAGATCAGTGAGCTTAAGAATTTTCAATCATTTATACGAGTCATTTATCAGCGCATTATATTCCAAATTACTCCTAACTCTGATGGCTCTTTTTTGTAGAATAAAAAGTATGTTCGTTTTGTTTTGGTTAGTTCCATGCCATGCTTCTCTGCCATATTGCAGATACAGACGACTTAGCGATGTGTAAATTATTTTTAACGCTTCGGCGGTAGTATTTTTTTGACTTTGATGAGAATCACAGGAAATTTCGATACTTTAGAGCAGATATTTGATATATGCTTTTTAAAAGTCAGGTTTTTATAAATTATAATTCCCAAGAACTATGATGAATTAGTTTCTTCAATCTGCCTATCACCTATTCTGATGCACGGAAGACTGCATTCCGTTTTTATGAATCTAAACTCAAGCAAACGATTACTATTGTTGCAGTTCAAAATTAGAAATCAGAATCATTCACTTCGATGGATGATGCATCACATGCGCTCTCTATAACGGTAACGGTCTGATGTGTTATAAATATGTAGTTAGTAAACATGTTCTTGGCTCTGAATACTGAGGATTTACAAATTAAAATAAAAAATAAATAAAAACAGCCTATGATCCTTTCTGCCGTCGTACGATGAGTCTGAAAAGTCAGGGATCACAATTGCAATAAAGAAGCCCTCGGGAATTTGGGCTAATGTCGGAAAAAATAGCTACGAGACTGCCATGATTGGCAATTCTCATTGTAGGGATTGACAAAGGAGCATTTGTAGCGATATGATTCTTACGTAAGTTTTTTGAAGCCTTCACAAATGGAATGCAATACGCCACTTGAATGCGTATTTACGCATGAGAACATAAATTGCTTCCTCCAGATCATTCAGGTACTGGATTTGAGACTTGAAAACTAGGCATTTGAATACAGGTTCAACGTTTTCTGGTAACGATGTATCGATGTTTACGGTCAGAATAATCCAGAACTTTGTGTTACTACCCATTTCCTCTGCTCAGAATATATCAGCTTACATATATCGTAACTAGGAAGCGGCTGAAAACGCTCATAAGAATATGCATTAAAATGATGGCGCTCGTTGTGGTATAGTTAGCGTGCTGTCTTAAATCACGAGCTGGAACTGTAACTTGATTCGTGTTCTACATAAAAAGTTGTCGAGCATAATGATGGGTGACCTTTGAGATAAGAAAAACTCTCTAAATCTGCTGGTCCGTCTGAACAAAGTTTTACAAACCTAGTAAATAAAATTAATCTAAGTAATCAAAGTCTTTCATTTAGAGAAACTTTGAAAGTAAAGATTCAATAATAGATTGGAAATTGAAATGAATATAAGACAGTTAAAACTACACAAATGAAGGTAGTCAATGACAGAACGTACTATCCAACACGAAAGCTCCTTCCACAGAAGATTTACTAATATACTTGTGACAGATTCATGTACGTTTTAGGTTTGCAGGCTAGAAGCATGTAAGTAAATCATGAAATATGAAGCGCTTAGATGTTTCTGCCAATGCTTCACGTACATTATAGACCTGTGTGGGTCTATTATGAACATGATAATGATATGGTATGGGGCCGATGAAACAAGACGAACAAAATTTTTACCCTTCAGTAAAAAGCCATAAGAGCTATTGCGCACCTGGACTATAATGA